>CAEGAF010028886.1:0-21573 GCA_903067075.1 Micropoecilia bifurca | reverse complement strand
GATGCAGGTGATCGGTATCGGTAACAGAGCCTATGATCGGCCGATCCCGATAATCACCGATTTCACGAAAATCGGCCGATTAGGATCGGTGACCGATCGATCGGCGCACCTCTAATGACAATACATAACCAACAACAATCATTAAACTCTTAAAACTACTTCACCACCTCAGTAGCACTGTCCTACCTGGTTGTGGGCCTTGGGTGAATGGCGGTCACTCCGACTGATGTGTGTGGCTGAAAGGCAGGAACAGCCTCATCAGTGTACATCCCTCCGCTCTGCCGATGGTTTAAGCTCACCATATCTGTCATCACCACCAACCCTGTTTCCTGGAGAATAAACACATTTTAAAGGAGATATTGTATACCTCATTTTGTAACAATGTTGTGGGCATTTAAGCTGCGTTTTCTCACTGTGAAAGCAAAGCGTGCATCTTTAGTGATGTCCCAGTGCCATGGGAACACAGATGACCGCCTTCGTCTCTTTGAGGACAGTCCAGGCCACCACACCTGTCCGTCATCTTTGGGAACACCAAACACGTCTGACACATCGAAATCAGCCATCTCTTTAAACACCTGCACAGTGCAGACACATTCATATACAGGAATGTAACTTGGAGGGTTAGGTTTCTGGTGGATTTCCAAAACACATCAAGCTACAGAATAACTGAGTTTCAGAACAATAATAATGTGACAAACCTTGTTGGTACTAAGCTGGAAGTCAGGCTTTAGCAAATAAAGACTCTTATCCACAGTGGCCACACAAACACATGAACCCCTCTCACCCCGGATGTGCAGCATCACTGACTCTCCTGGCATGGACTCATTGGATGAAAAAGAAATAGACACCTGGAAACCCAAACAACAAAGGGCTTACAATGGATATATCCATAAAATAAAACTAAAAGTCATTTCTAAATGCAAAACCACATATGAAGTCATTGCTTGTTTTGTATGTGATTTTTTTTCATGTCGACAAACATTTAAGTTTTGTTTTTGCCTAAACAGATGTGTGATTTCAGGAAGGAAGATACGGTTAGAAGAAGCTGCCTTTTAAAGAGGGAGGGCTGTTAAGGGTCAGCCATAAACTTTCACACTTCAACACTATTTTCCCACCCACACAGTCACAAATTAGCCTCGTTAATCTCTTCGCTGCTGCCCTCCTTTCACCATCGGCAACCTGTCATCCTCTCATATTACGACTGTACTTATCTGCCTGTGGCCTGCACGGTTGCTTTATCATCATACCCATTCAACCCCTCCTCCAGCATACTCATGCACACACAGAGACACAAAAACATACACACACAATCCACCCACCCACACACCCACACACATAGTGTTGTAAGGGCATACCAGAGAGCTGTAAATACTTCAGGGAGTTAACTCCACCTAATTCAGTAAGGAATTGGAGAGCGCTGTTAGGCCAACGCAGCTGTTTGTTTACTGACATTACACTGTGGTGTAATGGCTGATGCATGGATACTTTGGTCCGGTTCCAAAATGTATACAGTAAGTCCACCCTTTACAGCTTTTGATAAATACTTATTAAAGATTAAACAAATGATTCTGCATCCAAAAACCTTTTCTTCAGCACAAACTCAGAACACACTTATCGTGAGACTGTTGTGTCAAAACAAAGGAAATACTCTTTAATAACATGATAAAGTCTTTATACTGTGTCAAAAATGATTTTATAATCATTTTTGATTTTAAAATAGGATAAACAGTATAAAACAAAATAAAGGTTTATGAATAACAAACTACTTCTGAGTTCTACTTTTTGCTTCTTAAATTCTTTCTGATCTTAAGTTAGTCGAACTTATCATCAGTGTGACCGTCTCTACAAAAAAAAGAAACAACCCAGCCAAGGCAGAAAGACTTGAGCAATGACTTTAAAAGAAACAACTGTTCCTGCCTATCAGTGTGTGAAGATGCCATTTCCAGACAGTTTGAATGCCCCCATTCTACAGTATAAAAGATTATCCCCAAGTGAACAACATTTGAGACAGTTGCCAAGCTTGTAAAAGGTAGCCATCCAAACAAATTTGGCCCAAGGTAAGACTGTGCAATGCACAGAGAAGCTGCAAAAAAAGTAAGATGCACATCCCTGATTTTACGGGCCTTAGTTACATGGGAAAATGTTTACATTTATTTCAATACAATTAGACATAGACTCAAGAAGAGAGACTTATTTTGGAAGGTGCAAAGAGAAGATCCCTCGTCCCTAAAACAGCCAAACCAGCAAGACTTAAATTGGCAAAGTTTTATATAAATGAACCAAAGGTTCTTCTGAAAGAGAGTCCTTTCTTTAAATGCAAAATGTAGACATGTAAAGAAATAATTTACAGTAACTTGCTCAGAGACAACCAGACACAAACCTTCCATGTTCATTGTCAAGCACAGTAGTAGAATGGGTGATGATAAGGGCTTGTTCTGAATTTACATGGGAACCCTGCACATCTAAATATTCAAGAACCAAATGTGAGTACATCTATCTGTCAGCTAAAGCTTTGTACATCCAGCAAATTAAGAAATACTATATATAGGAGAAAGGGATAACTTTTCTCTATAACCATGTAAGAGAATAGTAACGGGTTCCCAAAAAGAGCTTCTCCAAGTTATCACTGCTGTGGAATTCAATGGACACACTGTGATTTCAGAACTTGATCTGCAGCAAATCAAGATCATTATGTCCTAAATTGGAAAAACCAAGAATTGAGAGAGTACAGTATGTATGTTCTCCATGCACCCACTGCAACTGTGCCCAAAAATACTTTAACTGAATAAATGATAATACTAAAATATAATATAAACAATTATGTCAACAGACCTTGTTCTCAAGTTCAGGCTGAACAGAAATTTGCAGACTGTCTGTCACACCCTCGCCATTTTCTCTCACGTAGTACACCAACAGACGGCTGAAGGGCACCATGATGTGACTAACAGGAAAACGAAGATAAGACACACAAGAGTCCATCTCAGCCTGAGACAAAGATCCAGCAACACCTGGCAGAGTGAGAGAAAAGTGAGCTCATGGGATGATAAAGTGTTATGCAAAATTCTTTCATCTGTTTTCTGTTAATTAGATAAATTGGACAAACAAAAATTGAGAACACAAGGAAAAAACATCTACCAGAGGCAGAGGAAGGGAGTTGGGTGGTGTGAATGTTCTTATCAAAGGTCACGGTTGCCCTTTTTCCTCTGTGTGAGGCCGTCGTGTTGGCTGGCTCTTTGCCTGACAGGACGATGTTTCCCCTGGACGCCACCTCGTAGTGCAGCGTGAAGTTACAGGGGCAGGTAGATTTTAGAGCCACCTCAGCCTCCTGGCCAACCTACAATCACAGAAACATTCAAAGTTGAGTTAACCACTACCTGACTTATCCTTATACCTTTTGGACACATCTTTTAATTGGTCCAAATCCAAGTAAATCTAAACTTAGCACAAACTTCCAAAAGATCAAACAAAGCAAACCGTACTTTAAGGGGAGCGCTGGGACTCTGGATCTGGATGTGACACCTACTTGGAGAATACCAACTGCTAATGGACAGGTAATTAGGTAAGTACTGGTCTCCCACTGTCTTGCCATCAATGGATGTCACTTTAGTCTGTTTGAAACAAAATGAACAAAATCTAAAATTTGAGAAAATGTATTTACATTTTTTCCCATTGGTCTTCTTATTTAGTGGAAGCTACTGACCTCAAGCCAGACATATTGTGCAGCTATCGGAATAGAGGGAATTTCAAAGGTGGCTTCACCACCCTTGGAGATTAGTTCGCTGGTGTAAATGTTGTCCTTTGGCGTAAGCTCTGCCTTAACACGCACCCTTACGCCATCAGCTGGGCTCCCATCAGGATAGGTAACCTCAATCTATGAATACAGAGGGAAAAAGAATGCCGACAGAGTCCATCAATAATGTTATTTCATCTACAGTGTCAAAAAGTTTCTTTGTAGAATCTCACCTTCCCTTTGTAAGGCAGACCTGGCTTAAACTGTTTGCGTGTCTCCTTAGAGTACTTGATGTCAATGAGTTGTTTATGAACTGCTGTTGAATCATCAAATGTGGTTTGCCTGCTTCCATCGATGCTGGTCACTGATGCCCAAATGCTAACTGTCCCCCTGAAGTGATCAGCCACATCCAGCGGCATCATGTCTTTCACACACAAACTGAAATTTGCAGAGCCTTTAATCTGGAAAAAAATGAAGAAAAGTACCTCAGGCTGGTAAAGTTGGAGGAATGCAATTTTTCTTTGCCAAGGTGGACATGACAAAAATAATTGTACACTTATGAAAGAGACCTCAATTGTTAATTTTTTTCAGGCTAAACAGAATATAAAAAAGTCTTAGAATACAGTTAAAATGATTAAAAAAAATTGTTAGTAAATATCTGTCAAATATTGATTGGTTAGATACCAGAAAACGAATAATTACAGAACTGACCTCCACAGTTTTAATGACAGGTTGACCCATCTCATGGCGGTAATATCCAACTCCATTTACAGTCATATTCACTGTCAACTTTCCTGTTACTGGTTTTCCAAAGGTGTACCTGTGTGAAAGAGACACATCAGAAAAAACGTTATTAGTAAGACAGTAAGATAGTAAGCAATACATCCTGAAAGGTTTATTTATTTTAGTAACTCAAAAGAGTTGGTTCTTTTTTGTTTCCAAAACTGAAATCAACTTTTTATGTTATTTTATCATGTTTGTATTTTTTTAATGCCTGGGATGCTTGACTTAGTTTGAACATAACTCTACAAACATAACTGTAGTCCCATTGTAGAACATAACTCTACAATGGGACTACAATCTGTCAAGCAGACAGATTGTAGTCCTTGTAGTACAATCAAGGAACCTTTGACACAGAAGCAAAATATATTCAATATTTGTATTTGAGTACAATGGTATAGATCAAAACCAAGGCCATGTGTTAAGGAACTAAAGCAAACAAAAGATCTGCAGCTGAAATTGTGCAGTGATTCTTGAGAATAGGGACAAAACAGGTCCTATGGATAAAGCACAAAATTTGAATAAAATATACACAAAATCATATTTTTTCAAATATCTGAGTCATTTCGATTAAAAATGTAAATTTTTTTGCAACTGGGAGCCTGTACCTTAGCATCTTTACATTTCCAAAACATTATTTGTCATATTTGCATACATAAGGTTGAGAAATAATAGAAATTGGAAAACTATTCATAATTTTTCTTACAATTCTTAATTATGCACTCCCTTGTATTACTCTTAAAAAAACACAACTAAAATATGTTCAAGTGTGGGGTCATAAGGTGAAAATCATCTCAAAAAGTTAAAACTGTAATGAGTATTTTTCCAAGAAACTGCAAGATGGAACAGATATGAATATACACAACTACTACATATATATGTACAACATACAAGCATTGAGCAATGTCTTGTAAAGTATTCAAACTTCCTTGAGCTTTTTCAAATTCTATCACATGTCCACACAACAAATCAAGCAATGATGTGCTAACTCCATAGACCAATTGGGGAAGTCTTGTGAAAGTCATGAATACTTCAACCAGGAACTGTGTAGTAAAGCTAAATGTAAAGTCACTTACCTGGCTGTGACACTGGCTTGCTCGCACAAGCTGAGATCACGGATGTAAGGAGGTGGAACTATAACCAGCTCAAATTTGGGCATCACTATGAGAGAGGAAACAAAACAGGCTCCTTTTTGTCGTTTTATGTCATTTGCCTCATAGAACGCTCTGTTGGGTTAGTAAAATACATCTTTATACTGTCCTCATGATAGTGTCTGCTTGGAAGATATTAAGTAACTTAAAAAGCACTGGGCTATAACAATACAATTCTGTACCTACTTGTAAAAAGTGAAGCTTGTATGAATGGATGGATGTATGGGTGTTCTCACCATATTTCTGTACTTCAAATGACTTGTTGTAGGTTTGGCCCTGCACTTCCACAAAGATGAACCACTCTCCAAACACAGGCTGGTCAGATAAAGGGAAACTCATGTTCACAATCCCTATGGTAAAGGTGGGGGGGTGGGGGGACAAAACATTAAACTATTACAATTCTGGCTTCTCCTAATCAACTATAGATGTAATAATCCTGCATTGTATACAGATGATTATAATGTTGCATTGATTTCTAACTGTTTATAAGCTAAAACTCCTCACATAGTTCATATAACGAATGATAGTCTTACAAAGTGATGATTGTGATATTGTGCAGGAATTGTGGCTTACCACAGCAGACATGTTTTAGGCTCTTCCACTGGATCATCCGAGATCCTCTTGGGTCCTGAAAGAGTTAATTAAGATACTTGTGGATCTACAGTCTGATGTGCAGTGGTATTGTCACATAGAATCCTATTTAAACTAATTTAATCAAGATCAGGGCTGGGAGAAACTAGAGTTCTAGATGGAGTCCGTCTACTATTAAAAGCTCTTCTAAGCCTTTTTTCAAAGTAAATACTTCACTTAAAAAGGCCCTATGTGTGTGTTGCTAACTTTTGAGAAGTGTAAAAAAGAGAGAATAGAATAGAAGAGAAAAGAGGACAAAAAGGTTCCTTTTATGTTGTTTATATGTGCCTTGTTTCAAAGAGCACCCTGTTATCTAGGTGAGCTGCCTTGACTTCTGCTCTTTAATCTTAAATCATGTTGGAAACTGAAAATTGCCACTGTCTCCTTCCTAGACAGAGCTCTGCCAACTCTGGGTGGTCCGGTTGTTCACTCACCAAAATATATGCTTCCATCTGCAAGAAATGAAAAAAAAAAAGCTTACACAACTTATAATGATAAAAATACCTACAGCCATTACAAGAAAATATGCTTCATCTTAGGTTTTTATCACATGTTGACATTCATTTATCCGTGGAAGCGAGTCCTGCTTTGTACCTGCAGTACTTTTATAGCTGCAAACATAAATAAACTGGATGTCAGCACAGTAGCACAGTATATTTGAAGCCACTGCAAACATTCCACATGAAATGACTCTAACTTTGCCTCTGTAAATAGGTGACTGTTCGCTTCACTGTGCACAGGGCAAACCATGTTTCTCATCTTAACTCTCAATGTGAAAAACTGGAAGACAAAAAATGTTTTTTCATATAAAATAAAACATCTAAAATTACAATGGGAATATTCTGAATTTCAATTCAGCAATGAAGGATACTAGAAATTAAAATAAATCCATCAGAGTCAGCAATATTGATCTTTTATTAAGCTTAATTATATAATTACCTTTTCATTTATGGGTCTCATATCAGGTGTCACTGTGTAGACTTTAATAAGCACTGAAAACAACAAACAAAACAGTAATTTTTAAAAAGTGAAAAATAGCATATGAATATGTATTTCACAGATTAACCAATTATTAAAAGCTAAACTATTTTATTAGAAATGTTTTACAGTGATATTTATCATGACTACTTAATTAAAGAATCTCTAGATTTGCTAATATCCACAATGTACAGTGGATATTAGCAAAAGTAAACAAAAACAAAAATATTCCTAATCCTTTAACTTTTCTCATTTTATCATGTTACACCCCCAAACGTCAATGCATTTTATTGTGAATATATGTGGCAGACAAACACAAGATTTCCTACAATCCTCAAGCTATAAGAAAGTGAAAAATAAAATGTCTGTTTCAAACCACTGAGACTTTCTCAGAATAGCTGTATTTGTACCAAGACTGATCTGATCAAAGCCAGAGTTCATTTACTAATTAGGCGACTCTGGAAGCAGTTGGTGCTGCTGGATTTAATTTAGAGTATCAGAATAAAGGGGAGCCTGTCCAGGGTGTACCCCACCTCTTGCCCATTGAAAGCTGGAGATAGGCACCAGCACCTCTCTCAACCCCAATGGGATAAGGGTGGAAGAAAATAGATGGATGGATGGATGGATGGATGGATGGATGGATGGATGGATGGATGGATGGATGGACGGACGGACGGACGGACGGACGGAGTAAAGGGGACTGAATTCCAATGTCCATTAGTGTTTTCTGAGTTTTGTGGAAAACCGTGATCTATCATAAACAATTCAAATAAAACACTAGCTTGTGGTTGTAACATGACAAAATGTGAAGAAGTTAAAGGCGTATGAATAATTTTGCAACACACTTAAAAGGTTCCTTTATCCTCTACATTTCTGAGCGATTTAACTAATTGACTACCAGCGGCCCTATAAGGGAACCTTTATGTTTGGGTTTGTAGATGGGTTTGTCAGTTTGGATGAAGACAGCTGAGCCCTTGCTCTCCACAGTGATGGTGGTGTAGTTGTGGAAAATGTAGCCCCTCTCAGTGAGCTGACGGTTTCCCCAGACCTTCAGAAGAGCCTGGCCTCTGAGCCCAGAGGGAACCTGGTGGTGGGAAGGCAAACATTCAGGTGGATCAAGGCTAACTTAAAAAAAAAGAGAGAAAAATTTGAATCTTGATTCAAGTGTATTGTGGTGGAATGTGGTATGTAATATATATATATAGTTGTCAAAGGAAACAGTGGAGCACGAAGGTATTTTTAAAGATCAAAGTTGGGCTAAGACATGAATGAGCATCATAGTAGAAGTCAAAGTGAGATGGGGATGGGAATAAAATTGTGCAACTTAGACTGATCGATTCCTGCCTTCGGGAGTGGCGGTGCAATACATACACGTCAACAGCTGTTATATATTACATAGGGGCTGTTACCTTATTCTCAATGAATGAGCAGGCACAGATGTTGAACTACAAATAATCCACGTGTTGATTTGCATACTGCCTGAGGACAAGAGTTCAGCTGCTGCACACATTGCAGTACTCACCTTCAATTTGATGGTGCCTTTATCTGTAAAAGTAGCAGAAGAAGAGAGAATACTACGTGAAATGGCTTTTGGAAACTGTGTTGTCCACACATTTCAGTAAGTTATTGTCAAGGTATGAGAGCCACAAGCATATGTTTGAGTTTGCTTTGAGGAGGAGTTTTGCTTATTTTTAGCAGGGGATCCAGCTGCAACCCGTCCATGCAATTCGGAGCAGAACAGAGTGAGTAGCACCATCGATTAGCGGTGCTGTCAAACAAATCACGCTCTGTGTACACTGAAAGGCTGGTCGGATGGACTGAATCGATGCAACCGTTGTGTGCCGCAAAAATACTCCTCCTACCTGCAGATTTTCCCCTTAAATCTTAGAAATTTTGTCCTCACCATAAACTGTGGTGTGACTGTGGGCGACGGCTTGTCCTTTCACAGACAGCTGCGCCTGGACGCGTGTTTCTGCTTTTGCATTGAAGATGGTGACGCTCACACTCTCCTCTACACCGGCTCGAAACACTGAGGGAGCAGCAACCAGGTATCCTCTGTCAGAAAACCATGAGATAGAACGAAGGAAGGAGAGAAGAAAACAATAGGGACAGATTAGAGGACAAGAAAATCAATAGACAAAAGAGGAAAAAGGAGTCATAATTTGAACAGATGAGACAGATGTGGGAAATACAAAGATACAGCTCAACATTGACCCATAAGTCTCTCAAGTCTACAATTAAACCCCTGATTCAAATAACCAACCCACATAGATATGACGCATTACAGGTAACTTCACAAGATATCTAACTTAAATAGGTACTTTGCAACATCAGTTTGTGTCTTGTAAATATCACAAGTCTTCATCCAATATAACAGGTGAAATAATGCTTCTTTTGCTTGAACAAGGGGTTTTCCAGAACACTGTTAACAGAAAGCTTGGGGTACATTGATTTGGACTGCAGTGTGTTCCCACATTATTGAAAAAAAAAAAAAACTGGAGAAAATTTGACAGGTGAAGAAATAGCAGGTTTGAAAAAAATCACCACACGATAAACTGCATCCTACATTAACATAAGTCACATTACAGCAGCGCATGGTGTTGCAGAATGTATGGTCTATCTACCAAAAGGGTTAACACCATTGAAAATAGGCCAGATGCTGCAGGTTTTCCCCTCAAAGTTAGCTATTTTTATTTTTTGACAACCTGATGCTAGTAACTGATGGGTCAGCTATGGGGATGAATAAAGTGGTAATGACCAAACAATGTAGGAACCCATGTGTCTCAGCCACTGTCAGAAGGAAAGAATTTCAATAAAACAGGGGAAATGGTGTGTATGTTTGGGTTGCAGTAGTCAGGATCTATCACACTTAACTCAAGGAAGAACCAGTGCTAAACTAATAACAATCACATGAGTCAAAGCTCAGTAATGTTGGGAACAAAACTTTGCTCCTGTGGTCTCAATCAATTCATTTTGATTTATGTACAGCACAGTTCTCAACAAATGTTAACTCAAAGAACTGTACTAAAAATATATGGCATGTTGAATGTATGTATGCCGAGAATGTTTACCAACTCAATGGCATACATTCTAAATACTGTAGTTTCTGGTTATCAAAACACTGGCATCAGACAATCTATTGTAGCTTAAATTTGTAAAAAAAAAAAAAAAAAAAATATGCAAGTTCGTAACCCGAATCCAAAAGAATCAATAAATGGCAGGTGAAGCGATCACAAAGCAATGGAAGAAGGTGGACTGGTTTGATGAGTCATGTTTTCTTTTACATCACATGAAAAGCTGGGTAATTGTATGAGAACATATGGCATCAGGATGTGGGAATAAGACAAGCCAGCAAAGGCAGTGTAATACTTTGGGTATCCAAAGAAACTTTTGTCTCACCATCCAGGTGGATGTTATTTTGACACATACCACCTACCTAAGTTCAAATGATCTGTTGTCAACATTCTGCTGCCAGATACCACAGCACAAATTCAGGGGTCTAGTAGAGTTCATGCCTCATCAGGGCTGTTTTGACAGCAAAGGAGACTACTCTACTAGAGGTCATAATGCAATATCCCTCATGTGCACAACACACAATTTATTGAAGAATCTGGCAAACTCTGGTAAAACAATGTGTGTTTGAAAATGTTCCACACCAATTCCATCTCTTTGTAACTGAAAACCTTCTCTGAAGATCTCACAAATGATAGTTGAGTAAATCCTTGAGCACAAACCCAATTGCATGCATGAGAGCTAGATCAGGTGGTTGGCATTACAGCACTGCAGAATTAGGGCCAGAGGCAACCAAAGTTCCAGTGCAAGAGTCATGAGAAAATCCCTGGAAAATAAGACCTCAGGAGAAGGCGGATAATATGGGGAAATTGACTGTATGTGTTTGATCTGAGGAAAGTTCAACTTGCCCTATGATGAGCTTGGATCAGGTGGTACTTATTTCAATCACATGGCTGCTGTTATCAAGTTCTTTTTTGCCCAGCTGTTCTCCTTTTGAGTGGTTAGTTATTGCTTACCATGCAAGAGTGAGTATTTTAGGCAAGGTCTCAGAAAGGTGGTCACAAGGTTGCATGTTTTTAGGTGCTGGATCTGCAAGCTTGCTTCACACCTTGATGCCAAACAACCAAAGCTGCGTTTGGCCTGTCATAACTCTTTGCAACTCCTTATTAATAACACTCAAAGTCCTCTTTAGTCCACTAGAGCAGCTGTCTGAGCGCATCACTGTGCCAGAGTCTAAGAGGACACTGACAAGCTCAGGAATCTATTTATATTTGTCATTCTCACAGCACATACTCTGAGTCACGTTCCATCACAACATCAGCAGTGTAGAATCTCAAACTATCATTCTGACCTCAGGTCAATACCATGAAATAGTGAATGAACACTGTGAAAACATAAGCGCTAAGAAGACAGTGCCGTTAAAAAGTCCAAGACAAGATGGTATGTATCAATAATAATAATAATAATAATAATAATAATAATAATAATAATAATAATAATAATAATAATAACAATAATAATAATCTCACCAATTTGTATTAATTGCCTGGTTTCGGGAATATTTACGAGACCTCAGCTCTGCGTTCATCTCAAAGACACTCCAAACAACACGGGCTACTTACTGTCGTTCCTGCGCACAACTTCTGCACACGCTGCAGATAAACAAGGTCCACGAAAGACTCCAAGCTCTCCAAAACATCCGCTGCATTTTTTCTTCTTCACTTGTTTTTTTGGCTTCAACAAGCTATCAAAACTTCTATATATCGGCTCTCTCCTGGATGAAGTTGGCCGCTTTATATCCGATAAACACGGGAACTCTTAACAGATTCCTCTCCGTCTACCGAACCATTCTGGTTGATTTGAATGCGAGTTGTGATCATCCCTCTTAAACAAATCTAGATCCAAGCATTTTTTTCCCCCTTTTTTTTGGAGGGATCTTCCTCTTACAGCAGCTACACCACCAGTCCTCTCCCATGTGCCTTCACCCGCCCCGGTTCCGTTCTCTCATATTTCAGCATTAACATTTGTTAGTGTCCTCCCACTTCTGTCCGCTCGGAAATGTCTCAGGAAAAAAAAAAACAGGTTGTATGACCTTTAAAGCAAACTCTCGCTGCTCATGTTGTTCCTTGTGATTTCAGATCGGTTTGTCTAGAAGCGATCAGCAGCAGGCAGCGCTTCATTCAGATTTCTGCGTCCTCTGCTCACTCCTCTCTGCCAAGACAGCGTGACTCGGACCAGCGAAGCGCCCAGGCAATAAGATACTCGCACAATGCGTCCATTTCACTACAAGCAACAATTATATGTCTTTGCTACAAAAGGTCCAGAGTGTGTATTAAAAGTACATAATATCAAAAATAAATAAATAGTTTGCAATAGCAACCTCATCTTACATTTATTTTGGACACAGGCTGCGTTGATTTCTGTGGCATGTTATACAGTGGCTCCAGCAGGAGGCGCTGTTTCTTGTGCGCACATTTACCTGTAAAAAGCCCTACGCCGCACCAATCAATTAAAACAGAAGAACATACATTTTAAAGCTTTTTGTGAGATGTCTGGTCCACATGATGAAGCCACAACATTTTTGGGGGGAGGTTTACCTTGTTTAAAGCTTAGACTAGAAGAATTTAAAATCAAACATTCCACTGAAAGAAAATAATCTAAAAAAAGAACACATAAATATCAGACACATTCTTTTGTCTGACCATCCAATTAAGCCAGAGCTACAAAAGACCTTGTTTATATTTTGTGTAAATACTTTTAAGTATGGGTAATGAATCACTTAACAGAAATCCATTAGATTATTATATTGTGAAATTTTCTTAAAAGGACCTGCATATTTTTTTGAATTTTCAAAAAAATCCTCCTGCCCACCACACAAAAACAGAGGCTGAAACTGTTTACATTTGAATTGGTTGTAGTATATTGTCTAAAACACAAATGCTGTTTATGAGGAGATATAACATTTAAGCTGTAAAGCTGAAGAGAGCACAATATTCCTGGGCCAAATAATTCTACAGCCAAGATTCAACCCCCTGCTGGCTGGAGCCCACAAGGAGACTACTCTGAAGTTGTTTTTACTGCAGGTTCAGCTTGCGATCAACATAAAACAAAATCGAACCCTTAACGATCAGATACAAACTGGGTCATGATAGGATTGCTCTCCCTATCTTTGCAAATGTTCAACAAACACATATTTAATGTACATTACAGGGTGATTTGAAGAATTAATTTTCATATTAAGAAGTTACCAAAATATCCATTCATCCTTCGGTCATCTGTAGTTGCTTGTCATTTTCGGGTCTCAGGGAGGCTGGTATCCATTTTCCACCATCACTGAGAGAGAGGCGTGATGGACTCTTTGCAGGTCATTAGTCCTTCATAGGGCAACACAAAGATACAGGACAAACCATACACACACATACTTGAGGACAATTTAGTGAAACCAGTCAACGTAACAATCATGTTTGTGGACTGTGGGAGGAATCCAGAGTACCCAGAGAACCCATGCATGCGCAAATTAGGGGGGTACAGGAAAAAGCAGGATGGATGCTTATGAGAACTAATTAGATTTGACACATGGGAAGTTGAATTCGTGCAGGTATCTTTTGATACCGTTAACATCTGTTATGAACTTATCCTACAGTTTCATTTGCCAACTATTAAAAAAAAACCTCAAGATACACAGATCAATGCAGATTTATAAAACAAATAAAGATTGGAGATGCAAACTGTGCAAACCATCTCCTTTACTAATCAAACATACACAACTACAAACAATTTTGGAGTGCTAGTAGGAGCTAGAACTTTAAATAGAGTGTTTGAGGGATTTGGGTAGTAGACCAAGCGCAAGAAGAACCAGCAGATCTTGAAGTCAAATGATACTATGATTACAAGTTTGTATGTAAGGTTTGTTTTGATAAAGACTGCCACCAAGTGGTGAAAGAATGTATGTACAACTTTAACTCAGGCAAACAAGTCAAAGCTCTGTTCGGTAACAAAAATATTTATGAAAATGGTTTCACAGTTGGATAAGTGCAAATGAATGAAGACCAGTGCAAAGAAAAATCCACTAACTGTTTTAAGAAATATCAAAAACAGCACAGCAATACAGCACGGAAAAATCCACTGTTAGCCTTTGGAATTAAACATGGTGACCTTTTATTTACATTATACTAAATGAAGAAAGCTCTCAAAATAACAAACATTATCGGTATGCAAGGAGTTCACATTCCGAGGTGATTCAGAGACCTGAGTTAAGACCACCGACTTACTGCACAGCAGTACATTGAGAAACATACAAAATGAATGATGTTCAGTAACAAAAAATAAATAAATCAGCCATCTAAATGAAAACTTGTTTAATGCAGGTTAAACTCTGCTTTATATTTTTATTGGAAACTTAAAAAGCTCTGTTACAGGAATAAGGCATGACAAGCACCAATTAAGAGACAGATATCTGTATCAAGTACATCCGTGAATGATGCTCTTCACAGTGAGGCCTCTCTGTTTCTCAGATACTATGCTATGATACAGTTTACAATCCAGGCTCCCTTGTTCAGGTTCAGTAAAAGCACTTTTGGAAAACAACACCTGGTTATGCCGATTTACTTCGATGCCGTACACCTGACAAAGTTCGGCTGCAAGGGATGGTTCCAAGGACAAGAGCTGAGCGAGTCTGTCAAGAGGAAAGCGGCAGTTGCGGCTGTGGTATCCGTGACTGTATATAAGCAATAAGTGTCTGCGACATGTCACCAAGTGGCGGTGCAGTGCACAGGCCTGCAAAAAGTCCAGTTTCTGCACTAGTCGGAGTAAATGTACATGGTTTCCCTCCAGAAATGCTTGATTGATTGCTAGAGCGAGTTTAAGAGAAGGAGTTTGGCGCAGGCGCTCAGGGAGTTCCAAAACATCCTGAGTGGCACGACTTGAACCTACAGAGAAAGCATGAATTGAATCAATTTGGGAGAGTTTAATCTTGGCGAGCCACCAGTTCACATAAAAATATGAGACCACAAATAAATATTTCCAAAACGTATTCCACACAAGTATTTGATATGTATTCAGCATAAACTAGTTAAAAGTAAAACATTTAAATGATGCTAAAAATAGTGATGAGAAATTACAGAGATGCAATCAGTTGATAGTATACATGGGTACGCCTTAAAGCTATTTTTTAGCACTTGAGTCTTCTTGAATTTAAGCATTTCCATAATTGTAGTCAATCTAATGTTTTGCTCAACGAAATATTTGACCAGTCATGTTTCCTGTCATTGTACAATATACATCCTTCTCAGCGTATTGGGTTGGGCGCATTTTGCACTTGCAAAAAGCGAGTGAATAATTCCTTAGTAGTATGTATCTGAACTATGTTTTGATCACGTATGTCAGGTTGTGTGTGAATATTTGCACTGATACGGTATCGCTTTACAAAGAAACTATACCCATTTGTGGTCAAATTTTGACCGCTGATTGGTCAGTCGTTGACAAACCCACTGGATTGACTGACAGGTGGAGTCATTTCTTTTCAAATTATAAAATGTGTCCAAAACAGCTAATCTGTAAATAGACATATTGTGTCAAAATAGCTGCGATCCAACCAACTAACATCTTTAAATAATTTTACTTCAACAGTTTCCCAATTCTCTTAAAAACTTATGTTTAATTCCAAGTGACCTCCTGGTAAAATAGATCTTAAATACAACATACATAAACATGAAAAACACCTACAAGGAAATTTTCAAGACATTAACTGACCCAGGTTGTAGAGGAGACCGAGAGTCTGAAACTCCTCTTGGTTTGGATATGGTCCAGTTCCAGTTTTGTAGCAGTCAAACAGCCAACTCAGATATTCTTGTAGGTGTGTATCATTGATGCGTGGATCATAAATCCGCAACGGCTCACCACAAAGACGATAAGAAGCGTAGATGTGGAAACGCACTGTTGGCTCTAAAATGGCCACACAGTCCTTTCCCGCCAACCTTTGGATGATCATGTCCTGTTTCACACTACGCAGTCGATCAAACACAAAGCTGTACACCTGAAAGGGAACAAGAAGTTCAATTCCAAAAAAAAGCTTGTGTACAACTTTCATCTGACAATGTTCTTGGTAGTGAATCACAATGTCACAAGTGCCTTAGATTCTGCACTCAAAACTTGCCAAAATACTCAAGTTTTTAAATTTTGTTTCAAGCCTACAAGCACAAGCCTCCATGATTTTATGTCATAGACTAACTCAATTGTCTAAGTCCAGATGACAGGTTTAATCCTACCCATCATTACAGCAGGATGTAGCACTTGCACAAGTCAGTGTGAATTGGCACACTTTGAGTTATGTGGAATGTTAGCCGTCTTTTTCTCTGACCTGTCTGATGTGTTTCCTGGTCTCAGTGATACTTTGTGTTTACCTATGCTATCCAACAAACCTCAGAGCACAACCAAGAAGAGCTGCACCTGATTAAATTAAACACAGTTCATCTATATTGATCAAATCTGTGATTTGTGATGGCATTTGGTTGCACTTGATTTTATTTTGTCGTAATAAAATAAATGGGGCCAAACACAAAAGCACATTTAACCTTTCTGATTTTTTTTGTTAGAAATGTTTCAAATAATGTCTTCATCTTCAGAAATGTGTGATGATTATTTGCTGGTTATTTAGATAAAATTCCAATAAAACACATGATAAGTTGTGGTTACAATGTGACACAAATAAAAAATAATAAAAAAGGAGAATCCATACTTTTGTAATGTAAGCTACACCCCAATTTTAACTAAGGTTTAATTTATAGTACAGCAACATGATTTTAACGTCAATAGTTATCTAGATGCAACTGTATTATGGCAACATAAAATAGTCAGATCTTAATAGCAATAACTCAACAACTTTAGAACAGCAAAACAAGTTTTCTTAAAATAAATAAATAAGTAATGTGGTAACACTACTTGCCTCAGTCCATGGGTGCAGACTAGTTGACCCTGCAATCTCATCAATAAGATAACAGACAGTTTTCAGCAACACACCAGGCGGTCGCAGATAAGAGGGCTTTGTCACATCTTTTCCTGCTGCTGGTCTGGAATACTCCTTGACAGCACGCAGAGGATCTCCCTTTGGCTTTCGAAAGCTCTCGGTACCAGGGACCATTTCGAAACAGTGGAGTCGGTTTTGAGACTCACGGTTCTGTAGTTCTTGAGCAGGACACATGGTTTGACAGGACGCTCTGGGAGCCATTTCCTTTATTTCTTTTCCCTGGTCTTCTGCTTCCTCCTCATTTTTATGGGTTTTGCTTTCACTTTGACATTGCTTTTTGTTCCTCGGATTCCTCCATCCACCTGATGGTGCCCTACTGTTCTGCAACTGAGTGCTGTTTAAGAAAAAGTTAAATATAAATTTAAATATTAAAAAAAATATTCACTTTGTTGTTCAAAAAACATGTTATCTATAGATTAAAGAAAAATAAGTGGATTAGTCATTAGCTAAAATGCAATAGCAAGCACTTAATTAGCAAAATGGACATTTTTGTCATGAGCTATTTTGTTAGTAACATAAGGATAACAAACTAATATTTGCTTATTGATTAGTTAAGTATTTTGCTCGGGTGTAGTCTGCCTTTTAAAAGACATTCTGCTTGAATTTGCACAATTTCAGCTTTTAAAAAATGTGTATCCTGAATAATATTAGTTTCCATGCTATAGCTATAATTTAATTCCAACTTCATCAAAGACACAGAATCCTATGTTTTACATTTTTATTGATTTCCCATTTGTAAAATCTGACCATAGCAGTTCAGAGCAGTTGATTACAATTATGTACCACTTTTTCTTTCCATCAGTTGACTGACGGCACATAGAAACATGAGTGGAAGATCTATGCTCCATGTAACTGAAAGAAACTACTTTTTTAACAAGAGGGGAAACAGAATGGCTTGTATTTTTTGTAGATTTAAAATCTCTTGTATCTCAGTTCCATTGATCAGTCCACACTTGGAGCCCAGAGTTAAAAAATTATATTTACAAATGCACTCCATTCAATCTGTCGGAGCTTGAGATATCTTGCAAAAATATATTTTTTTAAAATTGGCAAAGGCCTATGTTCCTTAGATGTCCACCACAAATTTCAGATTATAAATTGCAAAAAATGTTGAAAATTGTGTTTTACTTTCCAATTATACATTGCTTTATGTTGATCTATAACATAAAACAAATAAAACAAAATGTTGGGTTGTATTGTGCCAAAAATGTAACACATTTGCATGACAGCGCAAAAGCAGGCACTTTATTTGTCCTGTAGTAACAATGTATCTCTATGAACTGGCTCTGGTTCACTTTTTTTTGTCTTACGACAGCGTTAAAGCTTTAACAACTAAATTCAACTATCACCGTCCAAGTCAACCTGAAGGTTTGGAAAGAATTAAGTAGTCATATTAGTTGACCCCAAATCAGTTATCAAGAACTGTTCACTTGTTATCCAACATATCATACTGTGAGAGGAAGTATTAGTGTAAATGTTTCATCTCTTCTTTGACATCGTTTTGTAAAAACCTCATATCTATATACTAATTATGTATATGTAATAGTAACGGCGCTGCTGATTCGTTTTTTTTCATTTATTCTTCTAAATAAAAATATCGCTGTTTTCTTTTTTTTTATCTTTCTAACTCCAGGCACTTTCATTTGAGCCCAATTCTTAGTTTTGTAAAATACGTGAAGAGGCCGTTACTTGATTAACACGGATTGTCCCCTGTAGTAGTTAGCTTGCTAACGACCTCAGCTTGAAAATAACCCTCATAAAGAAAAACGCGGACATATTTTTAAGTTCGTAGTAATTTACATAGTAATTTAGTTACTCATTGGAACCCTGGCCCTAAAGGTATTTTGAACAAGTTACATTTACAACAGTAAATTCAGCATTTGCACTTACATCCGCGTACCTCTCCTTCCGCTCATTGGCTCATGTAACAGGAATATCGTCACTCTCTATAAGAGTCCAATAAAAATGCGCTTGGTTATAACGTCATATCCGGAACAAGGTGCAATTTTGTTTACGGTAGTTGAAGCATTTTAAAATTAAAATAAATAAATTAATGCCCATAAAATGACTATCGGCATTTTCTGGCACGATATTCAAAACCTTTGGCAAAATGTATGTATATTAATGCATATATAATTATCAATGGACAATTTTAGAAAATGTGTAATTTGATCAAAAACAAATTCATACAATAATATAACATTATTTTATGGGCAACATTTTACATCAACAAATGCGAGATTGTAGGAAGGCGTGTATTATCATTTGGAGAATATAAACCTACTCATGCTTTTCTGGATACGCCTGGATTGTTTTGAGATGATTTCGCCCATTATAGAAATGACCTTTTCACAAGAAACCGCCTAAAGCTGAGCAGAAAAGCTTTTTCTAGGCAAAAATAAAATTTTGTCCCCGTGGTGACATAAGCACGATTACAAGTAACACTAGACCACTCACACCATAACGCCGTCCTATTAATGTCCCATTTTCCTTTTGATTCAGCCATTGTATCATAAAGGTCGATTAAGACGATATTAAGACTGCATTCATAATTTATGCATTCATTGGTATTACATTTAATCGATTTAAATATCGTCCACTTGATGGCGCAATAGAGCAAATGAGGCTCCACGGATCATTGGCTCAGGAGTGGAGAAATTGGATGAAAAGATTTGATTTAAAAGCGAGCTAATTTTATTGTTGTATAAAACCGAAAGGGTAAGTTCAGTTTTTTAATGTATATTTCACTGTTTACTAAACACGTAATCTGTAAAACTGCATGACCAATTAATTACTCAACATGACAAACTAACAAAATTACAGCAAAATCAAACAGACTATACATTTACGAAAAGACACAAAAGGAAGTCGCACAAATTAAGTTGGGGAAATAATACAGGGACTGAGTTGTTATCCAAAGTGCATATGATGCAAATCCCATTCTGTCTAGTATTCTTCACTGTTTGGGGCAGAACAGCAGGCGGGTTCTTGAACTCCCAAGTTTCTCTTCCTCGATGGCTTGCTGAACCTGGACTGATTGACGGCAGACCAACGACGACAGTTCCAAAAGCTCTGAGCACATTCTGGAAAAAAACCAGGGACATCTGAGTACTTAAAGTTAAGACAGTTAAGACACATCTTTACATTTACGTCATAAAAACTGAAGAACACACCAAACAACTCTTGAGGAATTCCAACAGCTCAGATGGAAGAACATGACTGATTTCCATTTGTAAAATCTGATTCGAGCAGGTCAGAGCAGCAGCTTTATAATTATGTGCCATTTTTTGCTAACTAATCTCTTAAAATCCTAACAACATAATTCTTCATGTTGAAACAAAACAAACTTGCAGTATTTATACTTTGGGTATAAACAGATTTGCAAAGGACTGAAGCATGTTATGTGTGTACAAACCCTGAAAGCTGCTGACTGATATCCTTTGATATTGTTTTAATTTCCCTGAGGCACTCTAAAGATGTGCTGTGGTCCAGATGGTCTCCCTGTGTGCAGTCATGCAACAGCAGCTCCGTTTCTTTCAGGCAAACTTCAGCTTTTTCTAAAAACAGCGACAAAAGGGACATAAATATTATAGCATGTAGTGGTAGTTTATACAAAAGAAACAATGGAGTTAAATCTTTATATCCAACTCTCTTATAAAGAAGAATTAATAGTTTGTGTTTATTTGGGGACAATACAATCCATGTAGTAAGAATTGTTCCATGTCGCTTTAAGTTAGTTATAAACATTGTAACAACCTAGAAATTCTTTTCCATCCCCATTTATGTAGAAATTCTTCACAGGCAACTCATGTCGAGTTGAATCAACGGCTGCAGCAAAACTCTTGTAGTCCTTAGTGAACTGGTTGGCTGCCTCGGCAACGGGTGTCAGGATATCAATCTGTAGGGAAAAGAAAAAAATAAAATAAAAAATTGGCCCATTCATTAAAGTGCTATTGCTGATACAAAAGCGCTCACTATTACAAATGGAATGCTTACAAAGATATGATGTATTGATAAAAAGCATATGTCTTCAGTAACTTACCCTTCTGACAAATAGCTCATCAATAAAATCAATTTTGCAATGGCAAAAAATATTGAGCTTAACCAACAACAATTCATTTACAATATTGGCACAAATAGGGTTTCTCTGTCTTTGTCAAAGTTAATAAAATAAAATGTGTCAAGTATACGATCTTGATAGATGCGAGACCCAACTCAAAAATGGGAATATATTCAACAATTAGTTATTGGTCCACTGACCTGCAAGT
>CAEGAF010028870.1:0-12236 GCA_903067075.1 Micropoecilia bifurca | reverse complement strand
CACACACACACACACACACACGCACACACACACACACACACACACACACACACACACACACACACACACACACACAAGCTTGTCGCCTGGGAGGCCAGCAGTGACTTTACACCCACAGAGATGTGTGCTAGGTTTGGTACTTAATATTCACCACCTGGTGTTATTTACATGCCTTTAAATGAGAGATGTGAGCTGGATGTTCAATGATTTTGATGAAACTCATCAAATGGTCTCCTTGTATTTCAGAATAAGAGTTTGCTTTTTGTCTTAGTAAACTTCTGACAGTTTTGTTCAATTTGATGAGAGTTCTTCTCTCCCTTTGTGTTGGATGTAATGTTACCCGGTAGCGTTAATTAAATATGAATGCAGAGCTGTTGGTTGCGTGGTTTGCCGAGCGCTTGCCTGGGAAGAAAAGCTCAACCAGTTGGTACTGTCTGACATCCTACACCCTTTTGCCACTCCATGACGGGGAATCTTGGTGGTCTTGCATAAAATGGAGCTCGGAATCACCTGTATTTAGATTTAATGGATTCAAAATAACCCCCAAGCTTGCTCTTTAATGAACACAAGATGGGTGAGAAAAGAGGCCTCCAGCTCCACACTCGTCTCTGTGTTTCACGAAAAACATTTTCAAATTGCACCCTGGCACAGATAATTTACTTATTCTGTGTAATTGGATGGTGACCAGGGTTAATATGTAGGCTGTCATTAAATGGAAATGTAGAGTTGTAAAGGGGGGGACTGTATGATACAGGGAGTCTTTTCTATTGAGCTGCCTGGATTGTGTGCTCCCTCTTTGAGCTGGAAGGGACCTCCTTTATTTGAGGCAAGTCGAGCATGAATTCTACTAGGGAAAGATTTGGGACAGTTATATTCATGTCTGTTTGTTGCCCGGTTGAATGAAATGACCTTTAAGATAAAGCAAATCTCTTGAGCAAGTCAGGTGAAGAAAAGGCACACAAATAGGGCAGATGTGGTGAAAAGGACGTTTTAAATTCTGCAGTAAAGGAGGGCTGCTGGGATGTGGATAGTTTAAAAAAATGTGGTATTTGCTGGTAACCCTCCTCTGCTGCCATGACAATGCCACATGGGAGGAAGCATTTACTGTGGACGCTCCTTATTTTGATTCAAACAAGATTGAGCTCCAGGGATTAAGTTTTTTCCCTACTTTTTGCACAACTGTTAACCAACATTGTGTAATCTTTTGAAAAATAACTTTGGTTGCGAGGGGGCAGTGTGGAATAATACCGGGTAATCTAGAGGCCGGTTAATTACGTTGCTCCTCCGTCCTCCATTCATAAGAAAGGCCTGTAATTAGTTCTCCAAAAGCAAAGGCATTTTCATCGGATGGGCCTATTTGAATTCCTCCTGATTCTGACATACAACGCCAAGCCTCTGTGGCTTCAGGAGAGGTTTTTAACCTGCATTCTTCCAGTGACAGCAGCACCGTAAAACCTAACCAAACAGCTAAATATGTCTTAAAGGTGAACAATTAAAAGCCCAAGAATGTACAAGAAAGTAAGTAAAAACAACAAATGAAAGAACAAAAATGAACCCTTTGAATCCAAGTCCTTATTTAGCTTTTCCTGGTACAGCGTTGTTGACAGTAATATGCCACAACTCACCGTTTTTGCCACCTACGAAGAGGGCAGTCTCTGGGTTGCCTGGGTACTTTTGGCGAGGAAGTTAATCATACACCTCAGAGTAGTGCCATGCAAGAAAAGCAGTGTTTGTAAACCTGCCCCCATGGCTCTGCCCATAATTGGCTCTACAAGTGACTGCCCCAGCTTCCTGTCAGCATTATATCTGTGTTCACACCAACCCCGCTGGTAAGACATTTGTTCCTTAGAAACATGGCTGCTGTTTTGATCTTTGGACTGTGAAAGCAAAGTAGCTCTCACAATGGCAGCAATGTGGCAAGGATTTTCCAGGCTGTGGAGGAAGTCAGGCAAAAAAAAGGTCCTGCTGCCTTGGCGTCAAAGTAAAGAGCGACACTCTCTTACTTTGCTTTTATGCTACATCTGTTGATTATGTTTAATCAGTAAACATTTGTAAATGAAAACTGATGAAAGCACCTTTATTTTTTTACTGTGGCTTAGACTTGACAAAGTACAAACTAAAAAACTGAAAGTAAGGTTTTTATAGATTTTAACAATTCAAAGGGGAGGTATTAAGTGTTTTCCAGTATCAAGTAACTGTGTTACATCTAGTTGTTGTAAAAAAAAATGCATATTAACCATAACCTAAAATAAATTTGAGTTCACAATTTGGCACTTTGAAATTGGCTCCTGCTCTTTCAGACACACTGCCTTCAGCATGTCATCATAGCAATGCCTTCTCTTTATGATGTTTTGCAATGTTCTTAGGAGGCTAAGATGTAGTTTGTATGATAAACTCAGCAAACTGGCAGTTCCACCAGGTGTTTGCTAATTTCTGCCTCTCTATAGTCTGGTGGAGCTGAGTGGGGGAGAGGCACTCTGAGGCACAAACTGCAGCTCCAAGGAGGAGCTTTGTGGAAAATGGCGTTGAGGCACCTGAGAAAGGCTGCCTGGGGAGATTCAAGGATTTTATGAAAACGCATGAAAAAAAATCTAAGAAAAACTCCAGGTAGGTATGTTTTTGATTAGGGAATAATATTATGACATAACATAAAGTTCAACATTTGATTTTACATAATGGGTCACTTTTAAATACTTTTTACCATCACAGTGAAGAAATGTTTGATAAAGCTGCTGTAAAGGTATTTTTTTTATTCTTCTATATCTGGAGATGGAAGTTCAGAAGCCTTTCATTGCTGTAATTTGCTCCCAACGGTCAAATAATTGTTGAATTCAATTCATTCAGCAAATGTAAGAAGGATACGACCATCCATTGTGCTCAAAAACCATCAGTCTGAGCGGCTGGAAAAACAAGCCCAAGTCCATCCGCTAACAATCATATTTAGCTAAATTAGACAATCAAAAAGCTTTGAAATATTATTCATTGCAATTGTAATATTGATTATTGACATGTTAAACTTTGGATGTGACTGATTTCTTTTATTCAAGAGTGATTTTATTTTAGAAAAAGAGATTTGTAAAAACAGCCTTAGTCATTAATTATTATGTCTAAAGTGATATCTTAACATATCAGGTTTTAATATCTTAACATTTTTGAAACTCCGCACATAGTAACAGCAGATTCAGATTTGTATATGGGCTATCCGTTATAAACTCTCACTTTACACCAAGCCTACATCTGATTGGCTGAAAGGACCCCAATGATGCCTCCTCAACGCAACTAAGCTGAGTTGAGAGTCACAGAAAGAACTTTTAAAACCATAAAAATTATTTTTCTGAACCATTTAGATCAACTCTGTTAAATGTCTTTGCTTGTGATGTATACCATATTCTGTCTGGTTCTTTTTGTGTGAAGTTACTGTGAAGCTAAGATTTTTGTTTTATTTTCTGTCATATCTTTTGTGCTCAGCAACACTTAATAACTTTCCTAAAGTAACAAACATCCTCTTTGTGTCACCTACTCAGAGTGATACAAAGGTCATAGTAGTAGAAATATGAGTAGAAATATAGTATAATGTAGCTTAATGTTTCCACAACTTAAAACTCCAAATTTGCCAATGAAACTGAAAGGTAAAGAAAATGAACAATAGTATGAAAGGGGCATTAATTAGAGACAAAAAATAAGTATGCAGGATAATCCCAGTTATTCCTGTTATTCACACTACACAAGTAAATGTTATTAATTACAAATAAAGTGGCCTGTAATATATGAATATTGCAGTTGGTTTAAACTAAAAAACCTTTGAATTGCTACATATTATATCCTATTCCAATAATTTAGTTCAAAGAATATATTTGGCAAGCAGCAACTTTTGTATTAAAATTACAAAATAAATATTTTTTAATCTAATTAAAACTCTTGGGTAAATTATGAAAGTTTAAGTTACATAAATACATTCTGTTATTTTCTACCATTTCCCACCTGATGTTTATTAAGATATTATGATATGCCATTTATTTCTAATCGAACACATGTGATTCAACGCTACATTTAGCAGGCCATGTGGTCTTACATCCTGTGCTTTAAATCATTTTTTGAACTTCCTTTAAACATTCCAGTGAGCTCGGAAGGGCGCTTCCAGCAAATCTATTCTTCATTACCAAGAAGAAGCCCAATAAAAACAAATAAAGCAGAACAGAGAAACCGGATAAGGATTGACATCCGTCTAGGTTTCTCTCAGTGGTAAAATGCTGCTGTGAGGTAACAAGGAGCTGGAACAGAATTTTATTTTGAAGCTGACACATGGCAGGAATCTGGGATTAAAATTGGAAATGTTAAAGTACTGCTTGTGACACCTCGATGTGTGGAGGGATGTGACTTCCTGCACAGCTGTTGAGAAACACTTTTTGGCACCTCCCAAGCTGCTGCCGCTGCGTTCGGATCTGCACCTCGGCTTTGCTAATAGAGCATGCAGGGAATCTGGCGGAGTGCAAAATGCTCGGAATATGCTTATAATTAATCATAGTAACCTTAAAATCGGAGGTTAATGGTAAATTTGTAATAGCAACCACTCGTGTCATGTAATTTGTTCTTATCAGAAAGCATGCATATCTCTTTGATCTTATTTTAACTGCTAAAACTTTGTTTGCAAAAGAAAGTAATGCACTAGGATAATTCATACTATAGAAATTTATTTTTCCTGACTAGTAACTGATTTGTGATGCATGAGTGTTTGAACTTTGCATTGTGAGTTTGTTGTTCTTTTGATGGACCCATTGGCTTCTGACAGATATTTTAACCAGGTAACAGGAAAAATAGCTCAAATTGCAGCCACTGAGCCACATGTGTTTGTCGGTGGTTGCCCTTGTATATATCAGAGTCGTCATTTCCTCTTCCAGTCGAATGCTTGAATGGCTGAATATGACTTTCTTTTTCTTCCCTTTATAGCAAAACTGGAACTGTTTGGGATTTTTTTGGAAAACCACACTCTGATGAACATCCTGCCTGAGACGTTTAATTGTGGCTGTGCCATTTTGTGCACGAGCTGTGCCTTTTTAAGACTTGTTTATGCAAAAGCATTCAAACATTGACTTAAGCTTCGTTTTTCTTCTTTCTTTGGAAGTTGAAATGTTTGGGCCTATAGGTTGTGTTCTAATGGATTTATTAGAATTGACTCCAGCAATAAGTACATTGCCATTTAAAAGTATACATACCTCTTAATTTGATCACATTTTGAGCTGTTCTAACCACAAAACTTGATGTATTTTTTCAGGATTCATGACAAAGAAGTGTATAATTCTGAAGCAAATGGAAAATGTTTTTGACTTCTTCTATCAGGCTATCATACGCAGAGACTAAACTTTACCCCTTCTTTGGAAAATACTGTAGCTCAAGGAAAGTCAGATTAGATGCAGAATGTCTGAGAACAGCAGTTTTCAGGCTTACCTCAGTTTATCAGTCAGGTTCCGGTCTAGATTTTGACTGAACCATTTTAATAAATTAATATGAGTGGATGTGAATCATTGTATTGCAAGCCGTCTATTCTTGTTGCCGTCCTAGAAAGTGAATCCTTGTCCCAGTCTCTTTTGTAGCCTCAGATATTTTCCATGATTCCTCTCCCTTTATCCCCCTCCATCTTGACATTAACTTTTCTACAAATCTCCCTGTTCCTATTGAATAAAATCATCCCATTTGCATTATTCATCCACCACCATGTTTAACCATTAAGACGACTTGCTCAGAGTGATTCACAATGTTAGTGTTCAGGTCAGATGTTAGTGCTCATCTGATTGCAGCACTTTCTCACTTTATGTATCTCTTCCATTGCTTATAGCAAACTCCTAAAGGGGAAATTCCGATTTCGCTTAGTATGACTACGTTTTTCTGTCTATAAAGTCTTCCACTTGAGCTTCCACTGTTGATGTTTTCTGCTCTTCTAGAGTTATTGGTGATATTTTTGCTGTTTCTCTTGGGTCTTTCATTTTAGGTGGATGGCCATGTCTTCTTGTTTTTGGATGATGAATTGAACATTTATAGCCAGATCTCCCTTGAAAAAGAGATTTTTAATGGAAATGGCAACTTCCTGGTTAACTAAATAAAATTGTTTTGCTAACCTAACCTTGCTTTAAGCATTTCTGTAAAACAGATTTGTCTCGTGTTATTTCAGTTAGTCTGTGTAATCCCCCACACAACCGCTAGGGGCGCTGTCGCGTTGGTGGCATAGAGAAGATTGAGCACACAAAAATAAATCTTCCTGTTGAATATGAAGGAAGCTCAACGTGTGTGTCTTGTCTTTTTCATTCTACAGGTCAGTAGAAATATGGTTTCATACTCATTAGTTTTCTTGGAAGAGTCGAAATGGTACTTAAATCGAATCTTATGAGTCGTTTTGTGATTATCGTACGTAAACGGGACTTGTTCTGAAGGCTAATTGGAGCTAATGCTAGTGGACTTCTACACGTGAGTGAGCTAGCTGAAGGACTGCAGAGTTCATTTGAACTTGTGTTTTGCACTTTTTGAGGGAGTTCTCACTCAAATAACATTATTATTTTTTTATTATTTTTATTTTTTGTCATGCTTCTTTATGGGTTGGTTGAAAAACCAGATAAACCATATCTTTAGGACATATGTAAAGCTGAGTACGGAGACACAGTAATGCTTCTCTGCTGAAGTATGTGATACCTTAAGTACGTTGTATATGAAGTGTGTTTATAACACAGAAGAAGAATAAATCTTCAGGATGAATGTGAAGAAACCTGTGATGCTGTGGTATGAGAAAGATGAGACACACGTTGAGGGAAGATCATTTTCTACTTTCAGCCATCCAAGGTTACAAGGTAACACATACTTTTACTTACTTACATTTATTTGTTGTGTATTTTAATTTGACTTCATTACCCAAAGGGCTCGAAACAAAACTTTTCATCATTACTGGTTACAAATGGCTGCAAACCACCATTTTGAATACATGAAGAGAACCTCAGTCACATCTGGGGTTAAATATTGACCTAAATAATGACAGGAGTCGCTCCCATGTCTCCTGTGGCCGCACGCTTTTGTCTTTCTCTCTGCCAGCTTGTGCTTGTAATTGAATTGTAAACAACACCCACACTGTTATTATTTACTGCTGCTCAAACTATCGGCGCAGCCACCGGAACAGAGCGCTGAGTCTTGTTGACGTGCTACCTAAAAGGCAGGGAAAACAATATACGGCCAGCTCATCCATAAGTCATGGCATTTGGCGCAGCAGCGGTGCGCCCGGCAGAAAAGGAGCTTTATGAATGGCAAGAGTCTGTGAATGATAACGGTCATTAATATGTCCATTGAGGGTCACCACATTCATGCCACATATCAAATCCCCTTTGAATGAGATCAGTTCCCTTCTGTCAGAGCCCATTAGATCCATCCCACAGCCCCAGTGGCCAGCTGACAGGGGAGAAACTCTAACCCCAGCCTAGCACCATTAACATTAGAAAATGAGCAATCAGCTGGAATGAAGCTCAAGAGGGGAGGGGGGAGGATTCCAAACTTTGGCTACAGGAAATCCAACATTAAATGTTAAGAGATATGGGAATCTTTGAAAATACAACTAGATGACTTGACGCACAAAACGCCTTTCTAAGTTGGACAAAAGCCTTGTAGCTGAGTCTCCTTTAAACACTGCAGAACCCAAGAGTTTCCTCTCCACAGACAATGTTCTGGCTGCTCGTACAAAATTGCGTTGAACCTCTTTGACTTTGCGAAATAATTGAGTTAAAAGACTCGATAAAACATTAATTAGCTTAGCAGTC
Organism: Micropoecilia bifurca; assembly: GCA_903067075.1. NCBI lineage: Eukaryota > Metazoa > Chordata > Actinopteri > Cyprinodontiformes > Poeciliidae > Micropoecilia > Micropoecilia bifurca. The sequence goes on along the minus strand of CAEGAF010028870.1, from coordinate 4,446 downwards.
TGGAGCAGATAACATAGATAAAACCCTATGTAATTCATATTGATTAGAATATGCACATTGAGCGTAACCTCTTAAGACAAGTTTTCCTTATTAAATGGACACAAAGCCGAGGTCATTATTCGTACAAAGAAAGATCGCTTTAGATTTTATCTTTTCACATAAAAAGGTTTGATTGGATTTCTTTCTGAGGAAGCTGCACAATCTATTTTATTCAGGTTTGATTATATTACCTCTTAATTAGTTTGTATATTGAGTAGAACAGGCCTTATTGATTTGAGGTGCATTCATTTGCATTGCAAAAATCCCCTTTAATCCAATATAATCTCATCCTTACTCAAACAGAAGAGACTGCGTCTTTGAGTTGCTCTTGTTTTGCAACTTCTTCCTCTTTTGCTCATCTCTGCTTAAATGTGATCTTTTAGTAGAAATTATACAGTGTTGGTAAAATAATATTCCTGAATCCGGCTGTTTAGTTGCACTCAATTTGTGTGTTTCATGTGGGCTACATGCATGTTGTGTGTGGTAATTTATACGTCGGATGTAATAACAAGCTGTAGTATTTTCATGTGGCTGTGTTGTGGGCTTTAATTTGGAGGTGTTTGGCTGAGTGATTGGCGTCTGTAGGTGTTGTGTGTAAATCTGCTGCTGAACACCCGTGGAGCCTGTGGAACCGTGTCAAACAGAAATCGGCGTTGGAGGCGTCAAATCCCTCCCACCGGCTCAGCGCACAGCAGCAGCCTGAACAATTCTCTGTAATTAACCTCACCTGAACTTTAATGGCCCACCTCCGGGACTGAGGGCCCCGGCTGTGTAAAATTACTGTCACACGTGGAACCAAGGGGTAGCCCAGCCGCAGCGGGTGTGTTCCACTCAGACAACTGAGGGGGAAATAGACCCCTGTGTAACACCTAATACCACCGACACAATGTCAGAGTGTTATTGTGGCTGTGTGAAAGGGGGGTGGGCAGTGGTGTGTAGATGCTCAAGCTCAGAGCAGCCGGAGTCTGATATTAAATCTCTATAGATTTCCGGAGATAATTGACCACCACCAACTCGACAAAAAAAATGTCTGATGTTTTGTTGAAGTTTCTGTTTTTATTTTCCCCCATTTTAGATTAATTTCATTTGTCTTTTGTCAATGGTTTATTAAATAAAGAAAAATAAATAAAGCTTCATTTTGAAAAAACAATATCGAGCATTTTAAAAGTGGATTTAATATGCTCTAGTATGCATACTAAATCTAGTTTTAAAGTTTTCTTTAATGATTTTTAGTGAGGTGAAGATGTTACCTTATAATTTTAACTTCAGTTCAATAAAAAACTAGATAATGATTTCAACAAAGTTGCACTGAGTGATATGCTCAATCCTGATGTAATTGTAAAATAATCAGAGTAATATTTTACAGTAAATTGTGTCAAAGATGCCTTGAAATCTAACAGCATCAACAGGGAGATGTATGCAGTATGAATGTAGTTTGGTATTTTAAACAAAGCGGATTCTGCACTGGGGTCTACTGTAAAGCCAGACTGAAAATAAATTTTAATGAAAAAATCCATGAAATCACAACAATTTAGCATAGAGTGAAAATTAGGCTCAATCATGCCTCAGACCAGCCCTGTTAATTGGCACTATGGCTCTTTTGTTTAGAGAGTCTGATTTGTTCTGGCAGTTGTAAATTCAATCAAAATGTGGAGCGGATCAAAGAGTCTTGGCCAGCTTAAAGTGAACCAAGTACAGGAAGTAGACTGCAATGCATAGCATTGTGGGTAAACACAACCAAAACAAATGTTTTTCTTGTAAGATAGCTGGAAGAAATGGCTTGATGCAAGACTTGGAGTGAGGATGAGGAAATATAAAGGCTGCTGGTAAAGCACTCAAAAGAAGAATTACAATTTTAAAACAATTGGCTTCAGAATAAAGATTCTGGGACTAACCTGAGGAGTAGAGAAAGAAGAGAAAAAAACCCTGGCAGTTTAAAAAGAAAAATATATACGACACGCTGATATGTTTGGACATAGTGGCAGTTTAGAGAGGAACAAATAGATATCATTTTTGCTGTTTTCACCACCAAACAAGGTGAGGAGGAAAATCAGACAGTCTTTTCATCACCATAGTTTTTTAATTGTGTATTTATTTACATTCACTTTGCTGCTATAAACTGTCAAAATCAATATCTACACAAAGTGACAATTGTTTAGACTTTTACAAGAATCCAATGTTAGGTTTGTTTCAGCTTTCTTTTCCAAACAACATAAAATGTAAATGGTAAATTCAGTTACAATAGAGGATCCGTATGATTAGGTTTTTGCATTCCACCTTTGCGATCCATTCTTTGTTCACAAACTCACTGTGACATATCTACTATTCCTTGTACTTTACCAGAATTTTTCTTTAAACTGTTCAATCTTTGTAATGCCATTTCACAAAACAAAAACCCTGTTTGCTTTTAGTTTATCTTAAAATACTTTAAATGTGAAAGATGCAATACTTAACCAGTGGGGGAAATTTTGAGTTAATAACCAAGTCACGTGCAATTTAAAATTTATTATTCTAAAATACAATATCCAGCAGACTTGGTGAAGAGTCACTTTCAGCCAGGGTCTTTGTCATCTTCTCTGAGCCACTTCAGTAAGCTCAACTAAACAGCTGCATGCAGCTACTGAGACATTTGGCAGTGTGAAGATTTAAATGTCCGACAGTGATCCCAGTCCTGTGTGTGGCACGTCTGATCCCGCGGCTCTGGTGAGGCAGGGCTGATTTCTGGTGGATACAGTAATCCTGAAATCATCTGGCTACTCTCAGAGCCCACAGACAGCAGGTTACAAGCAGAGAAATGTGTGTTCACATGCAGACGGAGTGTAAAACACAGAGAAAGGTGAGTCACCGTCTCTATCCAGAGATCAAACACTTCCCATGGGTTCTAGTTTACAATCAGGCCAGATGTTTTCTTTTTATCAGCTTTCTGCTACCTTTTGAAAAGGAAACGTTGAAATGAAGGGTGAGAAGTCTGAAAATCCTTACTTTGCTGAATCATGTTAATGTGAACTTTATTGTAACATCACATGTTTCACACTTCTTCCTCATGGAGAACTTTAATGTACTCTATGCGTTCTAAGTTTTCTATGCACTATGATGTGATAATTTCTTGTATTCACTGTAGAGATCAGCTCAACTTAATCTTGGGGAATATTTTCTACATTTCATTAATCTGGTTACCATGAAGAAAAGGTGATGATACTCATCCTTTAACTGATATTTTGTAGAAACCCACTTTGCTATAATTTCAGCATTGAACGTATTCTTTGCTATGAATCTGTCATCACACTACAAGTTGACTCAGCAAATTTCACCCACAGTGCTTTGAAAAATGTTTCCAAATCCTTCAGTTAGTGAGGATAAATCTTCACATCCCTCCTCTGGTGACCCTTACAGATTTTCTGTCAGATTTAGATATGAACTCTGGCTGGCCCATTTCAAAGTTGTATTGTTTTAGTAAAGGCATATTCTTTTGTTGACTCACTGTGACTCACTTTGCTGACTGTGATGAGAAAATTGAAATCTCCCTTAATGTTCTTTTTCCTGAGAGATGCCGACTTTTTGTGCAAATCTCAATGTTATCTGGAATTGTTCATAATAGAATGTAGAGACAAAAGCTTTTTAAAAAATGTTCTGCTACTGTCACAAGAGAGGCACCTTTGCATGATGAGATTTAATATTTTGCAAACTCTGCTCTCTACAACTTTTGCAAAGCGATGTTGAAATCTCAGCAAAGTATTACAGCCAAGTTTTATTTCTGTTTTTTCAGATTCCTTGTAACTCATGTTGGGTGTGAAGATGAAGACTAAATGCTGAGTAAAGGTATAGCAACAAAGTATTGACTTGAGGATGTGCAAATATATGCAACCAGGTTATTATACATTATTTACTCTTTCTGTTTTTCTTCCTAAAAGATCTGAATGTTTTCAATATATGTCACGTAAAAGATAAAAATTTTGAAATTAGATATCAAGGTATAATTTTGGTTTACACGAATAATCTCATTTCAACAAGGATGTGTGCACTTTATTTACTGTAAATAAGAATGAATACATTTCTGCTTAAAAATGCTAATATATTTTAATAGCTATTTTATTTTTCTTAGTCCTAAAGTTGCAAAAACATAATTGTGAGGAAAAAATAAAAACAATCAAACCTGAAAATGCAGATTTCTACATTTATCAACACATCCTTGTATTTGTACTTGTAATGAAATAATTGTTTGTTTTATAGATTTTACATTTTTATGAGCTGATCAATTTGAGCGCAGCAGCACAAACAGGTCTGTCATACACATCAGCCGTTTATGTAAAGAGACAGGCTGACACTTCTGCACACACACACACACACACACACACACACACACACACACACACACACACACACACACACACAAACACACAAAAACAC
>CAEGAF010028867.1:0-15456 GCA_903067075.1 Micropoecilia bifurca | reverse complement strand
TAGCGCGCTATGGAGAGAGAGAGATAGAGAGAGAGACAGAGAGAGAGAGCGAGAGAGAGAGAGAGAGAGAGAGAGAGAGAGAGAGAGAGAGAGAATGAGAGGCTGTGATAACAAAGGCGACCGCACTGTGGTTTTGTGATATCTCTGTGACTAAAAACTGATGAGTTGTCGCATCCTGCTGGGCCACGTGTTGCGTCTCTTGTGTGTTCGAAATCTGGAAGAGTCCAACCACTGATTGTTAAAATGTGCTATATTTTCCTGCTTAAAGGAAAACAGCTAAAATGCTTCCATTTGCTAATGATGAAATGTAGAGGAGTACATGCATAAACACAATTCTTTTTTTCATTCTAAAACCAGTGTTTGCTTAAACTTACATATTTCTGTCAATGTTTGTTGTTTTTTCAAGATGTTGTACGAGAACACTACCTAAATATAAAAGATGTATCTTTTGTATTGGAATTTTGTGAAAAACTTTGTCAGTTTAAAAATGACCATCCTGTCCTAAAAAAAGCTTAACACTTGTGGTCCAACTTTGCTTTTGTAGACTTTTGATGATTTTAGAGAGGTAAATAAACTGAATCTTAATGGCACTTTTCTAGCCATACAAATCAGTCAACACTTCTACATGTCACAGTTACTTATGGCGAGAAGATGGATTTGCACACACAAACTTTACAGCCACCCCTTACCAAACTGTGGTAGTCCCATATCATAATACTACTGCCGCATATTCATTTATACAAAGCATTTAATTCACTTTATTGCGGCTTCCCAGCTGGTAAAATCCACACAGACAGCGACATGATCGCTGAATGAATAAGAAACCATTCACCGCTTAAATTAATGTTGTCTTTCCAAATAAAACCTTTGTTAAATCTAGATTATGTTTAAGATGCTTTAAAGTATTTCTAATCAGGCAGAAGTTATAATCCATAATGAAAACCAGTGAAAGATAATGAACTATTTCTAATGCATGACAAAGCAGTCTAGGAGTTTGAACTCTGAAGGACTCAACAGGGTTTAATACCTGCCACGGCTCTGTAAATTGGACCCTCGGAAAGTGAACGAGCCTGTCCATTGTCTCTAATGGCCTCTTGTTAGAGAAGCTGCCCACGGTGTGAATTGGAGTTTGTATGCTCGCTCCAGGGTACGTACATATGCACTTCCTTGCTTCCCTTCAGTTTACTGCATTCAGCAGGAAACACAATTAGCCCAATCAAAGTGAAAGGAGGGGAACGGGGCGGCGGGGAGGAGAGGACTAGTTTTTATGAACATGGGTGGTGAAACAGCAGCATTGTAACGGCAGAGGATATTAGGTGCTTGGTGGCGGCTTTTTGATGTGTAGAGGAGTTTGCAGCAGGCGTCTGACTCTTGTTAAAAACGTACCTACATACAATTAAAGGTATATTGCCCGGTACAACCATGTGATTTGGATACATTAGCAGATTGGATTTTAGAGGAAGATGTTTAAAGGATGTCCAGTAAATGCTACTCAGCACTAATGCATGCTCTGGGGTGTGCAATGAATTAGATATTGTTTAAAAGCATCGCCTTTTAAAGCACGTTAATGGAAATCTATTAAAAAAAGGGATGTTGAAGGGATTAATTATAGGTCTGCAGGCTATCCACAAACTCCTGTATTAGCAGATGTTCAGAAATGTATTAATATAGATCCCTATGTAACAAGTCATAGTTGTCTTTAAGTTTTATTATTTATTGTTTTCTTTTATATTGAGGGAATTAAAAAAATTAAAGACTTAACCATTATTACAAGTAGTTAAGGTTGTGGTTTGTTTAGTCCAAAATTAAAATGAGCAAAAAAACCCCCAAAAAACTTCAATATAATATTCATGTCGAAATGAAGTAAAATTCTGTGTATTACATTATATCAAGGTCCTATCAATTTAGAAGCTTTTGTGGATAGAAATTGCTGTTTGTGTTTTTCCACATTTCAGTTTAATCAAATGCAATACCAATATGCATACTTTAGCTCATTTCAATTTAATTTATGCGAACTCAGTTTACTTTGGCTTATAGCAATATGACTTTAATCCTTGCAATATAATTCATTTCACGTTTGAAGATAATTGACAAAAAAATGCATTGCAGTGCTACACGTGGAAAAAAAGGGCTGTTACTCTTAAATTCAGATAAATCATGTTTAATTAGATTTAAGAATTCCTCTCAAGCATTCCTCTATTGCACCAGATATGTAATACTTTTTGAAACTACATTTCAATTTATCATGCCCATCTGGGCTTTAGTTTATGAAATTAAAATGGGCCCCTCGGTTTTCTTGATCATCAAACCATAAAAAAACATATTTACAATGGAAATCATCCTTGCTGTTAATCTAGGTTTTTATTGCTAATTTGTTTTCTGAATACTTTTGAAAAAGTACTCATACTGTGTACTTTAAACGTCACAGTATAACCAAAATTTGTGTCAAATCAAGAATGTTTTTTTTTTGTGCGTGTGAAAATGAGTACTTGCACTTTCCTCAGGTCAAGTAACTCTCAGACAACTACTTCAAAACTAAATTGCTATCTAAATAGAGAAATCTTGATTCAACTTGGCAACATGGATCTTTGATGGATCGTTTTTATTTTTTCTTTGAGTGGTTTTATGCATGTAAATCCAAGCCATGTTTACAACTTTGTGAAAAGGATCAGTCAGCTTATTTCGTCAACTCCACTAAAGGTGCAAGGATGAGAGTGGCGGCCTTTCAAGGTACGTTTTAAGACATATAAAGGGAAGGGGGCCAACCATGTAAAAAGTTTTTGAATCTAAAAATTCCTCTAACACACTTGGAAGAGGATGAGGGTGTGGTGGTGAGGGTTAATTGCAAGGCTTAAGCTGACCCTCTGTTTCTATCCCTCTCATACCCCTATGTGTAGACTCAAAAGTGGGCTCATTGGATGTCCCTTAGTCAGCACATGCAGGGGGTGCAGACAAAAGGTCCATTCTGCCAACAAAAGGGGGCATTTAGACCGTCACAAACCATGGTGGCTCCAAGGGTGGGGATGTTGGGGGTGGTAGGAAAGCACAGAGAGAGAGAGAGAGAAACAGTGAGCGAGAGAGAGGAGATAGGAAGGCTTGGAACTTCAATGGAGAATGGTATCAATAGAAAAAGGTCAGTTCTGTGCAAAAGTTAGCTTACCTATGGGCCAGGTCAAAGGTCTGGGACTAGATATACAGAGAGAACCCTGTTGTCAAGCTGAGAGAAGTGGAAGTAATGAGGGGTTGGACCTACCGAGTGAGAGACAGACAGCTAAAAGAAAATTACATTTTTTTTAAAATGGAAACTATTGCATTGTATTTTCTCAGTTCACACAAGGAGAACATACACAAATAAAGGCAGGAATGCATTCTTCAAGGCAGAACAGACGAATAAAAAAAAAACTCTTCGTTTCATTACTTTATTGTCATCAATAAAAAGGCGCCAATAAAACTGTATATTTTAGGACTATTAAATTCAATTTCTGCTTGAAGTTGCCTTTGTCTAAGTGCACTATTTTGAGAAAAATGTACCAAGATCTTGTTTTTGCCAACATTACTGTTGCATCCTTTCATATGAGAATAAGGATGTTAAAAAAGGAGTGCCTTTCAGAAAGCCTATTTGCATTTCATGACGTGAGCTGTATGTGACAGACGTAGACGAAGTGGTGCAAACTTGCAAAAATGATAGGGAAAAAATGACTAGTTTTTACACAAATGTTTATGAAAAAAATCTGAGAAGTTGTGCACTTCTATTTAACCCTCTTCACTTTGACAACTCTCAATAATATTCAGTGGCTTCAGTTGCTTTTCTGTGCAATTTGATCCTAGCTTGACCGTTTTGTGTAGATCTTAGATGTTTGTTAGAGAGCATTAGTGAACTAACAGTGTAACGAAGAACAGGAAACACCCCACTGCATGATCCATCATCACATGGATCAGAAAATTACAAGATGCCCAGGTTAATTCTAGAGGTGTGAACAGAGTTCCATCGCCAAAGTTGTGGTTAACCACCAGAACGTTTAATCATCCAGTCCACAAATCTTGATTTTTATGGAGAGTGACTAAGTGGTTGTTGGGGAAAAGTGATAAGTCCTTTGGCAGTTTGCTCCAAGCCATGTTGGAAACTCAAAGCGGAGATGAATGTGCTCTGGTCAGATAAACCTAAAAACATGTTGGTCTACAATGTAAATCCTATTGAGTGTCAGAAACCTAATACTACATTACCCTTAACACAAAATCCACATGATATCAAGGGAAGAAGGTCCTCCGTTGACAGCGACAATAATTGGAATTTGGTGATACAAGGGTGGTAGAGGTGGTGGCACCATCAAGGCTCTCCCATGCATCATCCAAAGCATTAAAATTTGCTCTCATTGATGCAGATGCATAAAAAAAATGTGTCATCTTATTCCCAGGAAAGCATCTGCCTCAGCTTTGCGACACCAGGCCCAGGTCGGACTGTTTTGCGCAGAGCTCTGTGTCTTTAGTTGTGTGATTGGTCAGAGGTTTGTGGGCATGTTTTAAGCAGAAATATCTTCGAACACTGTTGATGTTGATATTTTGCTTCACCTAGTTTGCTTCCACTGGGCGACATGAATTCTTTTGAGGAGCATATTTGTCAGACGTGACGAGAAATTACGTACATTTCCATAATTCTTCAAAACTGCCTAAAAAGATTGTCAAATGGCTAAAAACACCTGAATGGAAACTTCAAATTTGTTGTCCATGGAGGAGGGTGTCTGTAGAAATGTGTGACCTTATCTCCATAACCATTTACCGACATGCTTACAGAGTGACGTATACTAAGATGCAGTGGTGGAGAAAGTACTCAAAAAAATGTACTTAAGTAAAAGTACAAATATACAGACAAAAATTTACTCAAGTAAAAGTAAAAGTACCACATTAACATATTACTTAAAAGTAAAAAAGTCCTGGCTTTTAAAAATACTCAAGTATTAAAAGTAAAAGGTCTTGCTGAATGCATTACCTAATCATTAATATCATTAAGTGAACCGATTGTATTTAATTTTAATACATCAGAAATGTGCCATTTTAATGAACAATGCCACAGATAAAGCATGTTGCGTTTACTCTCTGTAACATAGTTTAGACTTTGATTTGTGGTTCTATGCATCATAATTTCAGGGATGGAAACATCTTGTCTCCTGTCCTAACATAGCATGAACTTCACTTTTTTTGCCACTAGTGGCTTTTATTTTGAAAGAAATCCAACTAAAAGGGGAGGACATGGAACCAAGGAGCCACATAGCAGAGTTGTAGTCTAGACCACCGAACCTGAGACCAAATCAAGACCAAGACCAGCACCTCGCGCTGCATGACACAATAAAATTTAGTGCACCCATCAAAATTGATCTGAAAGATCCACATTTCCATAAAAACACCTAGATATTAAATACTTAGAGCTGAAATAAATTTAACCACTATCAATTCAAACTCTTCTTCATTCTGTTTTGCTTTTATCTCTGTGCCACAATCCGCTGAGGTCTCCTGCCATCCTAAAAAAATATGGGCGAAATGGGCGGTTGCCCATATTGCCAATGTCAGAAACCACAACTGTCTGCGCCATTAAACATAGGAATTAACGGTAAACAATGCTCAACTATGAACACTGTCCAAGGCGCAATAAGCAAGAAGTAACCTGTCATGATGTGGTGGTTTGATGTGGTGAGGAGAAATGCAGGTAGACCTAGGGTACAGGTGTCAAACTCCAGTCCTGGAGGGCCACTGTCCTCTAACTTTTAGATGTGCCTCTTCTTAACCACACCTGAATAGAATAATTAGGTCATTAGCAACGCTCTGTAAGTAATTAAGCTATTTCATTCCAGTGTTTTGTAGCTGTGGCACATCTAAAAGCTGCAGGACAGTGGCCCTCCAGGACTGGAGTTTGACACCCCTGATTAGGTGTTAGGAAATTGATGAATTTATTGATGAAGCTCTTCAGTCCAAACACAGGCAGCACGGCAGAAAGTAGCACACAGCTAATACAGGTAGCAACTGATAATAAATGACTGACAATAAGCGCTAAGCTGACTAGGACTTAACAGTTCTACTGGAAAGCAACAACTGTTAAACAATTGACGAACTTAGACATATGTTTGACAAGGACCCGACGAGGAACACAGATAATAGGGGAGACTAAATACACACAGGGCAATCAAAGGAACGAGACACACCTGGGAGACAATCAACGGGGAAAAAACGCAATGACAGAGACTCACAGGGAACAAGACTACACAGAGAACTTAAAAATGAACACAAAAATAAAATTTGCCAATTATATATATATATATACACTGCTCTGCAGTGTACCAACGCAGAGCATTATAAGAACACAAAATGGCTCTCAGTGAGGCTTCAGTCCTATCAACCTTAGTAAAGATCTGTCCAGAAGAATCGGATCGTTCCTGAATGTCATATCACTATCTTGCAGACTTTGGTCACAGCGTTGTCCCATATTTGCGACACCTCAGTCAAAACCTCCACACAATAATTCAGTGCATGAGTGACAATTTTTTTTCATCATAGATGCAACATGTGAGTCTCAGTCAGTACAGCTAGCTTTGCTAGCATCATGTCCACATAGCTTACCTTTCTTTAAGCTTTCCTTCCAAGTGACGCTAAAAGGTGGACTAAGTCCCACCGTCTGTGAAAGCGAAGCGCTGCTGAGTTTACATGTCGCCATATCTTATGATTTATGCAGCGCTATTATATTACTGACATTAGACAGACATCTTCTGCCGCTCAGAGAAAACCAATGTGCATGTCTTGGAGCTCCGCGTGCAAGTAAAGGTGGAGGCGATGGGTGACAACAGACACATAAGTCACTTTATTGCTTGGATTTACGGCGCCACCTTATGTCCCTGAACTTCACATTTTATCGGGAAAAAAAGCACAACGTGATTTGGATGTAAGGAGTAACATGACAGTTTTTTAGAAATATAGTGAAGTAGAAAGTACAGATACTTACTGTAAAATGTAGTGGAGTAAAAGTAGAAAGTACCCTTTATTAAATCTACTTAAGTAAAGTACAGATACACGAAAAATTTACTTAAGTACTTCCCACCACTGCTTAGATGGGAGGGGTGTCTCCAGGTGAACCTGCACTGTGTGAAAGCTGTGTGAACTTATTACAGAGTGATCCTTAAACAAAACCTAGAGGCTGCAGAAGACTTGAGATTGTAAAGATGGCCTCACTTTTCACTTAAACACCGTCCATAGACATCCAGATCAACAGAGATTGAAATCATAGCACACATATGCGTTCACATGTTGGATTGTCAATCAGTTGTCACTCTGGAGTTCAGTGGTAGAGTTTTACATCACTGTATTAAAAAAAGTTGTGTTGGATTTGGATGCAGCTGCTTAGACATGTAACTCATTCCATGAAGTTCTCTGTCCACATTTCTTCTGCTAGATTCAAGCTATTGACTTTTCAGATTGCAGCATAACGAGTTTAAGAGGCAAGAGAAAAGTTTGCTAGTGTTGACCTTGGCAGCAATATAATCATCATTTGTAATCTGTAGATATGCTTCATCAACACTGATGACTTAAAACAATTCTATTTAGTTTAGATAAAGGCGTTAAAGTGCCACTTTGAGATTAAAGAGTTCCGCATTACGCAACACTTGTTAAATCGTAATAGCTTCAGAGATCGGCCAGCCTTTACACACACTGCACACGAGCTTTCAAGGGAAAGTAAAAAAAGCCACTTTCATCTCCATCTAATGGAGGACATTTTTGCCCTTTCCTCGCACAGCTCCCAGGTGCCCTGCGAGCCTCCCTTTCCTTTCTCTGGTCCAAATCAAAGGCTGATACTCTAAACGCGATGAATGACATTGATCTTAATCTTTGAGGGGTGAGCGTAATTTCGATGGGTGTGTGTGGGTGGAACAGAGAGAGGGTCAGGGGTTCTGCAGAGAGGGGGAAGATGATCTCTGCGCTCCAGCGGGGCACAAAGCGAGGGCGCGAGCTACAGGAGCGCCCTCCCTCACAATGCGCCCGGAGGATCGTTAAGTGATTGTGTTACAGAGAACAGGTGAACTGCGTCTCTCCGCCTTGTCTTTTATATTTTCTTCTCCCTACTATGATTTACAGGGCTATTCTTCTCCCCTGCCAACCTACCATAACTTGTGCTGTTCTTTTGAAGGCAACCATCTCACTGCTTTTGTACCTGGCCAGCTTTGAAGTACCTAAGTCCTAAATGATGATGAGACAAGTAGAGTGCTTTTCTTTAACCGCCAGGGTAAAGGGGGCTCTTGTTTCTGACAGGTGTCTTTTATAGAAGGGAGTGTGCTGGGTTGGTGTTTTGTTGAGGGTCGGGTTGCACCCTTCCACATCACCTGCTAATTGAATAACATTAGCTTGCCATCTGTGGAGATTTGCTGGAACTGACCTCAACGTACTGTTTAAATTACAGATTCGACAGGAATATGAGGAAATGTGTCCCCAAAATAGACAACATTGTTTTGTCTCAGCAAAACTTGTTTTAGAATATATGTATGGAGATTTAAATGGTTCATCATCTTAACTTTACTAATCTTAAACTAACTTCCATCACCAGGAAGGAAATTTTCTGGCTTCATGCCTAAGAAATAAGTTCCCCAAGTGATCTAACTGCATTAAAGAAGATAATTGTTGTCTTAATGTAACACTACTGATGCGCGAAGGTAATGCAAGACTGCTGTCTTTCTGAAGTACCAATATTGCACATATATGAAGACAAATCGGTTAAATGAAAATGTAAACAAATATACAACTAAGACATGACCAAATAAACTCTTGTAGGTTTAAAGCACTGTGGGAATGTTTCAGAAAAATGTGTTTAGTGTAGTTTCATTAAAGAAGGTCAGAAGAACTAAGATAAGGAAAAGAATTGTGAAAAATAGATAACCACATTAATGACTATATGCCTTATGCCAGGGCCATCCCAGGTCCCAAGATATTCACAGGTGGCCCACTTTTTTTGTATTGTTGCCTCCCAGCTGCAGTCAAAACAGGATATTGACACCTCCACACCAGATGGCAAATAAATTGCACAGGTGCAAAGATTTTGTTGACTGATCTCACCTAGTTTGACTTAAAAAACATATGACATTTGATTATATTTAAGACATTTTTAAAGAAATAAAAAATATACAGTTAAAATTGTGATGTGAGAACCATGAATCAGCAACGGTTAATTTGTATTTCTAAACAGTTTCAGTGTATCTGTCTGTCCCACAGCACTGCTCCTCTTACCTTTCTTACCTTGTAATGACATGTCCACTACCAGTTATGCAAATTAGGTGATAAGGTAAATTAACAATCTCTAGGTTATTTTACTGCAGCTGACAAATACTTACTTCATTGAGGGGTTGGGGACAGAGCATATGAAGAAACGCAGCATAGGCACTTATTTCTAAGAAATTAGCGGGTTATGAGATTTGAATTCATAATTATATTCATATTTATGTTACATATCTTGTAGGAAAATAACTTTTTCATTCTTGTGAGTTCTTTTTTAATTTTCTGAGAAGACAGACAACACCCCCTGCATGAGGTTGGCTGAGAAAGTTATTTATGTGAGTGGAACAATGCAGTTCAATTGAATAAATGAACTGCATTTTTGATAAATGTAAGTGAGGGTCAGTGGGATCCAATTTATTGATTTGTGTTCACTTACACTTTGAAAGGCATGTAGACATTAACAGCCAATCACTGTAGAGCAAATTCTCAATTGATCGGCTCCAGAGTCAACAATAGTTCCTGAAGTGTAATCAGCAAAATAATTTAAAAAAGCGCTCTGTGTGTGTGAATTAGTGTGTATGGAGTTATTCCAGTTGTGTTACAGATCAAGAGCCAGATAGTGTCAGAATGCACATTACCTTGGGGCCACAACCATCTGGGCCTGGCCCCAGGCTGGTTTCTGTTGAGTTTGCGGGGGGTTTGGGGGATGTTGGGCCCACTTTGGGGTTATGAGATTTCAGGACTGTATCACATGATGGGTGATGTGATGTCAGGAAATAGATGAGGAAAAAAGTACACCTCCTCCTCCTCGCCACTCTTCTCCCTCAAGCCTTTAGTATGATGGAGAGAGGGGGGACTGAACACACAGCTGTCCTGAGCCATTATCAGTGATGGATGGAGCCACAGCAGAGTATCAAAAGAGTGTGCAGTGTCCACTCACTTCAGCATGTCACTGTATTAAGCTGTGGATCTCATTCAGCTTAAAGAAAGACAAAAGAATAACGGGTTGAGGGAATCGGATGTTGTGCAGGAAGTAACCCATGACGCAAATTAATCACTCCAGGTTTCAGACAACAGAATGAGATCAACAAAAGAGGAAATATGTGCACAGTAGTGCTTGTTTTGTTCCATATCTTCTTTTGTCTGATTGAATTTTGAGTGGGTGAGGTCTTATCAGTGCAGCTGCTCCAACTGCCAGGCTAATTTACTTTCTGCTGACAGCGCTACCTGTTCCTGGTGTGACTGTAACGTTCGTGTTCCTCAGCAGGGGGAAGTTCCCCAAAGGTACTGGAAAATTTTCCATCACAGTTGATTTTCCAGAAGTATTGGAACAATTCCGATTTTTTTTCATGCGGCTCCATTGTGATAAACATACATGTGATACTGTAGTTGTATGTGTTTACAACAGCTGCATATAAGTTTAAATAAAATTTTTACAGATAAATGTTATTATCCACTTCTAAGCATGGCTTGATATAGCAGAATTCATGCTCTGACTTGTAAGACAGCAAGCAAGATTAAAAACCATGTATTTAAATACAGTGAGTGATGTATTTTACATCTGTAATAAACAAAATTGTACAGCAATTTGATGGCATTCACTTGCAAAACACAATTGAAACATTATGTTAATATTACAAAATGTTTATAAGAAAAGGAGAAAAACACAGAAAACTCAACTACACAACAGCTGCAACAAAAAGAAGACTGAACAGGGCCATGTTGGATATGTTTAAAATGTTTAATAATTGTATCACTTTAACAACTTAAATGTTCATTTTCCTTTTTCTTCCTTTCTTTTTCTTTTAAACTGTTTTCAAGTTGTGAGATGTGTCTAAATTATTTTCACCTGTCATTACATCTACTGTTTAGTTCCAGCATATGTATTTGCCTTAGTTTATTTTTACTTAGAGTGGAAATGTATTTCTTTGGACTCTTGGTGTGCTTGGTCATTCTACCAATGTGCATACTATGGTATTTGCAGAAATGCATTCTTTCCTACTTCCATTTTTATCATGCATTTAACTGGTAGTTGGTACAAAAAACTCAAAAACCTGCCTGTTATTCTTAATTTTTTTTTCTGTTATGACTTGGTGGAACGTAAAGAGCAGTCCACTGCATTTTTATTGGACAGGAAAAATATGTTTTTTGTTCTCAGTGTCAGAATTATAAAATGTATAGGTATGTACATGTAAAGAAATAGACAAATCACTGTTTCATAACATACTGGACGAGCCCCCAGTATTTACTGACAGTTTTGAAGTAGCCCTCCCCCAAATCTCAAAAGGTTATTGTCATTCACTCATTAATTCATTCATTCCTACATGGGCCAACTATGTGTGTGTAACTAAGAATCCACGCTGATATAATTGTGACATTTTTATGAAATTTTTTTGTTATAAAATCTGTGAAGGATGCGGACCATTCCAGATCGTTTCTATGTCTAGCAATGAGAGAGCCACTGGTGGAGTGTTTTTGAAGCCTTTCAGAGAAAGGAGGGAGGGAGTGTGTGTATAAAGGTGGGTAGGGGGTTGTTTCAGATCAAATCCAATAATGTTTCCCACTCCCAGGCCACCAATTAAAGAAATCAATGCCGCGCCTGAGTTAACACAGTAGCATTGTTTATTAATGTTCCTTAGGCATTTGCTGACACCAGCTTGTGGTGTATGGATGCCATAACCCGTAACAAGCAACAAAGCTGTTAACCCTTTGAAATGAATTCTTCTGTAATTAACCTTTGCTTATAAAAGTGGGCTCAATAAAGGATTTCCAAAATGCCTCAATACCCAACCAAATTTTCCTTGTTCAGATTAGTCTGCATTGACACATGTTTGGACAATGCTGTCGTCTGACTCAACAGCTGTCAAATACAAAAATCGGTTGTGGACAGCCAGTCAAATATGCTAATGCACTACATCCTCTTAGATAAGCACATTATCTGTGTAAAGAGACTGGATTTGGGCTAATTTATTCCAATTTTCTCCAGTGATTAAAAAATTTCAGCTATTAGTGTCAAGTTGTCATCAAACATATTTTGGAAGCACAACTGTAGGGAGGAGGGTTTTTCTTCGCAAATGTTTTTATCCATTTACATGGCTGTGCTAAGCAGTGACTTGTAGTGAGGGGGTTATAATGACAAGGAAAATGGATACTAACAAGGCAAAATAAACATATGCAGTTGACTGTTGTATAAATTAGTTTTTTGTATGATTTATAAATGTTGCAGTCAAAATCACTACATTTTCATATCCTGCATACAAGTCCTGGGTGAAACAGTGCAGTGCTGTCCTTCACCTCTGGTGGCGCTGTGGCGGTGGATGCCTGCTGGTTGCTGTTTCTCCAGTCTGTCTAAAATACTTATATGCTAATCTTTCTGAGCAGCCATTAATGTGCAGTTAAAATGTGCAGCGAGAACCATAAAGTGCCATGCCATAACTATAGGGGGCAGTACTGAGGCAGGTTTTTTAAAATGAAAGGAAAATGAAACACCAATAAAGACAATTTTTGCAATACTGGCAAAGATATATGTATGAATATAAATGAAGGTAAGAAGGTTTTCAAAAAACTGAAAAATTAGCCAAAAAAGACATAAAATTGTAAAAAAAAACAAAATCTGACCGTATATTAATTATTCTTTTACTTTTCTTAATGTCATGTAGTTGAACAACACGGAATTGATTAAAGCGTAAATAAGAAAAAAATGAATATATGTTTCAATTTTGGCCAAAATTGAAATAGACGCTCCAGTCAGTGCTTCACATGCCATTGGTGCAAAGAAAGTATAAAGCAATTTAAAGTGAGATTAGTGTTTCTGTCTAAGGTTCACTGTTCCATCAGTGAACGGTGACAACCAATGCAGACAGGCCTGTAATAGAGTGGTCATGGACCAAAGATTCAGCCTATGACGTACCAAGTGAAGCACAAAAGGTTGCATACTAAAGAATAAGAAAGAGTTCTACAATATTCAACTGGCTCTTAACGGTTATTAGCGTAATGAATCACAAACGTAGAAGAAGAATAGTATTTTTCCATTAAGAACTGACTGTGACACGTCAGTAGCAGTTGCATTGTGTTGCACACATCTATAATCAATTGTCTGAGGTCCTTCTTTTCTGCGGGTACAGAAATGCCACCTACTGACCTCACTGTCTGTCCCTTCGCTCCGTGTTGTGCAGATGAGCGCTGGTTGAACTGATAATGATGGGGTTTGTATTGAAAGAAAAGTAACCCTGCCGTTTCCCTCTCTCCACGATTCATTAACCCGATTTCCACTGAGCCCTGTCGCGCATGTGTCAGGGAGGCAGCTGTTGAGGATCCTGCTTCCCTGCCCGGCCTCAGTCCTCTGCTCTGTCGCACTCTGGCTCATCAACAAACCGACAGATAACTGTCAAAGAGCGGGCTTTCCTCCTGAAGTGTCCGTGACATTTTCATTTAAGTTCTCCGATGGTGATTTAACAAGAACCCACCGATCTCCCTCCCTCCACGGATGGGTGGATGGACGGAGGCAAACCTATTCATCTAACTGAAATTTCTTCAACATTTTCCCACCATTTCATTGCCGGCCATGTTATAGAACAAGTGTTTGATAGTGTGACAAAAGCTGTCAAGAATCAGAGAACTGCTCTTCGTTTGCCCTGCAGCTCTTAGGACAACCTAATGAATTTGTGGAACTCAATAAATAAAACATGACAAGTCCAAATATTTGAGACAGACAATATTGATTGCTAAAGAGAAGAATCCCTTGAAGTGAAGACTTTAAAACCAGAGTTGTTCCTGATCAAACACAAATTGATTGATTGGACCTACGAAGCACTGGGATGTCCGGACAGTCAGCGTAGGCCTGAGGTCAGTCTGAATAAGTCTCACACTGCCTTAGTTGTAAGCCGTCCATTTAGCCCCGTGCCCAGCATAGACTGGTTTTGTTAAATCTCATTTGGTTTGCACGCCTCATGTGTTCATTGGACCAGAGAACCATTTGTTATCTGTTTCCTCAGGAGAAACAGTCATGAATCAGTCTCACTACGAATTTACAAACACAGAAGCTCCCCAGCGATTACCCCAAATAAACACATATGGAACAGGACAAGAGTCCTTTAAAACGTAACTGCACAAACTTAGACTGGGCATAAGAATATGCAGCTTTATACAAAATGATAAGCACTTTCAAAGTAGGAAAGAAAAAAAAACTCCCTTTATTCTTAACTTCAAGATATTTGAAGAATATCTTCAAATATTTTGTTTGTAGTTTGTCAACAAACAGAAATATCATGTTTGTTGCCATGATATTCCTATTTCTTTTTTCAAATGTCTTAATATCTTCAGAAGTTAATTTTGCTTTCTGAACATTTCAGCCTATTTTATGCCATCACACGGGTCCAGTTGATATGATTTCTAAAGAGGAAATTTCTGTCTGCTAAGTAAAATAAGTTTCATTTTGCAGTTGAATTTAATTAATTAATGAACTCAGGGTCCTAGAAATAATCCTACATTTGTAGCTTTAGATTGACTTCAAAGAAAGGACAGGTGGTAACTATGACATAACTCTGCTTGTAGCTTCTGTAACTGTTTCACTACATCAGATTCTTCACCTTCACTTTTACTGTAAGTTTGTTTGTAGCTACTGTTGTAATAGTGTTTCACAAATTACCCAGTGACAGATAAATGCTCCTGAACAAATGTTGAGTGATTTGACCTTCTGTTGATATTCAAACATGTTTCCAGAAACCTACAGGCTGATATATCTTTATACTGTCAGCGGTGCAGCAGCTGATTGCAAGTTCAGGCTGGTTTTGGACATACCTGTGGCTTTCGCTGCTGAGCGTCAGAGAAAGAGCTCCAGGTTTTGGCACATCAGGTTTATTGTCAAGGACCTGCTTTGAAATAATGGCTTCAACTTAAAAGAAATTATCAATAAATCCACAATAGGGGTATTCAGAGTCATCACAGTGTGAAGATGGATGTAGGTAAAGGATGAAAGGAAGATCTGAATTGACGTTAGCAGATAATAAATGTGAGTCATTCACAAAAAAAAAGGTGTTTATTGATTATGACAAAGAGATTTCTTCGTTTTTCTTTTTCACCACTCCTCTCACTCTTCACATCTTCTGTCTCAGTTCTTCTCTTCATTTTTGTCCTGGGGGGGGGGCGCCCCGCCCCGCGGGGGGCGGGGGGGGGGGGGGGGGGGGGGGGGGGGGGGGGGGGGTGGGGCGG
>CAEGAF010028860.1:0-10403 GCA_903067075.1 Micropoecilia bifurca | reverse complement strand
CAGAGGGACAGGAAGCTCAGAGGGGACAGGAAGCTCAGAGGGGACAGGAAGCTCAGAGGGACAGGAAGCTCAGAGGGACAGGAAGCTCAGAGGGACAGGAAGCTCAGAGGGACAGGAAGCTCAGAGAGGACAGGAAGCTCAGAGGGACAGAGCTTCTCTGTCATGGGTCCTAAGTTATGGACCGACTTGCCTTTGCAGGTCAGAGGCTCCTTCACTGTCCACTTTTAAAGTTTGTCTTAAAACCCATTTATTTTACTTGGCTTTTAACTTCAGCAGGATCTAGTCTTAAAGTGTGATTTTGTTTTTAAACTGGAAGAGTTTTTTATTTATTTATTTTTTATTATGTTGTGTTTTAATGTACAGCACTTTGTATCAGCTGTGGTTGTTTTAAAGTGCTTTATAAATAAAGTTGGTAAGGTATGTTCTCTACATTTGCAATAATTCTCACTAAACTAGTCATGATGTATAAATGTTTTTCGTATTAGGACCGAAACAGATCTTAATATCGGACTGGCCTCTCTTCTTTTCCCAGCTGCTCCATGACCAGGTTGGAGTTGTGAACTTTGACCCCTACAAGCCGCTGTTCATGCAGACTCTGTCCAGAGGCCGGACCTCTTACCTGGGGCTGCCGTCTCTGCCGTGTCTGCGCAGTCACCCTCAGAGGAACTGGAAGGTGCGTCCGCTGGCTGCCACGCGTTTCAGCCTGTAGATCCGGGTTCCTCCTGCTGACCCAGGCGTGTTTCTGCAGGACTGCGGGCCGAAGCAGGGACTCCCCGCCGTGGGGCTGCGCCTCTCCGACCTCATCTCTCGCCTCCAGCAGTGCTACCAGATGACCACGGCCGGGAGGTTCGAGGAAGCCGTGGAGCGCTTCAGAGCCATCCTGCTTTCTGTTCCTCTGCTGGTGGTCGATAACAAGCAGGAGATCGCAGAGGTGAGTCGGTCAGAAATCCTTGAACATGCTTCAATTTTAATGGAAATGGCTTTATTTTCAAGCTGCAGTTTTGTAGTTGAGTGCAATTTAACGTTTTATTGAAAACAGATGTAAAATATGTGGAGTTAAACCAGATATTTTCATACAGCTAAAACAAAGACACATTCATTGTCAGCCTCTGAAGATAAACTTTTCTTGTTTTAGATCAGTTAGAATTATGAAAAATAGTTGTTTTCTAAATGCTAGAAAACTTGGCAAATATTTCTAGAAATGTATTTTTAACTTTATTTGTATATTGATTTTAAGCATTTAATTAATATTTATTATTCCTAATGGTTCAGTTGCTTATTGACAATCTTACATTTTATATGTTAAAGTTATGGAAATAAGAGGATTTATTTATTTTTTGTTCAATTATTGTTTTGCTCTCAGATCAGGTGTGTGTGAAAGAGATGCTTCAAACATAAGATTCTGCTATATTTTATTAGTGAATTGAAACACTTTTTTTTAGTTTACTTGTGTTGTTTTATCATAGTTCTATATTTCCATCTATATTTTAAAACATATAACTTTGTGTTTTAGGCTCAGCAGCTCATCACGATATGCAGAGAGTACATCGTGGGTCTGACCATGGAGGTGGAGAGGAAGAAGTTGCCTAAAGAAACTTTGGATCAACAGAAGAGGATTTGTGAGGTAAAGATGTTGTGATCATACCCGACTTGTTTTTGTCCTCTAAATATTCAAAAATGATTGTTTTTTTTTTAATTGTTTCTGTATTTTCCTGCAGATGGCTGCGTATTTCACCCACTGCAACCTGCAGCCGGTCCACATGGTTCTGGTGCTGCGCACAGCTCTCAACCTCTTCTTTAAACTTCGCAACTTTAAAACAGCCGCAGGATTTGCACGGCGCCTCCTGGAGCTCGGCCCGAAGCCAGATGTTGCACAGCAGGTGGCCACCGATTCTTTCTATTTATTTATTTCCCATCATGTTGTCATAAATGACTCGTACTCATTCAGTGATCACTTCCCTCTCCTGCGATTTAGACCCGTAAAATCCTGGCGGCTTGTGAGAAGACGCTGACCGACACTCACCAGCTGAACTACGACCCCCACAATCCGTTTGATCTGTGCGCTGCCTCCTTTGTTCCCCTGTACCGAGGGCGTCCCGTGGAGAAGTGCCCCCTGTCTGGAGCCTGTTACTGCCCCCCATTCAAAGGCCAGATCTGCAGGGTCACTCAGGTAAAGAGAGAGGATTGCAAATTTGGTAGCAAATCGCCAAACTAGCTATGGAAAAACACAATTGCCATGGAAAAATATCAAAAGTTTAACCATTACAGCTGTTCTGTTAACTGTTTTTAAGAGAAAAGTTCACATTAAACTTTTTTTTTTTACAGCTATCCTAATTTTGCAGCAACATTTTGATATAATGGATAAGAAAACATGATAGGAAATAGAGAAAACTGAACGGTTTGAAAAATCTGAGCTGATACTGATATCTACGCAACATGGAGAGAGACTAAATTTAACTTTTTCCTTTTCTAGAAACTCAAAATATGCGGAAAAAATACTTAAAAGCTTTAAAAAGTGGAGTTTTGCATTATATGTCCCCCTTTTTAAAATTTAAAATGCATTTCTAATTATACAAATAATGTTTAAGGGTAGAAATTAGGACTAATGCAGCATTTAAAGCTAAAAGTCTGGGTTAATTAAAGTCTTTTAGCTCATGTTAAATCCTGTGGAAAAATGCCTATCAGCCAGGATGATAGGCATCCTGGCTGATAGGCATGGATCAGCCAGGATGATCCATGCATCATACAACCTCAAGATTGTATGATGCACAAGCTACTTTTAGAAATTCCTATATGAAATCAAATGTGTTCTGCTTGTATTTTTTTTATAGTAAACATTTAAAATTCTGAATTTAAGTTGTATAAACACAATTATGTTAGAAGTAAAATGGTAGTAGAAGTAAAAAAAATCCACAAACTGATTAGTATAAACTTCGCATAGACTTGTTTCATGTGAGGCAGTACTTACTATTTTTGCATCTATTTCTTTATTTTCATTGCTTGTAGTTGTAAATTTGGTTTTTATTTGGTTAAATGTGAATTAATAAAATGTATAACGTAACTTAAGTGTTGACAAGATTCTATGTAGTTTATTTTTGGCTGTTTTTATCTATAGAATAGGAAAAATTATTAACCAATGGAAGAAAATAGGGTTCTTTGCTGTTTTCTTTTATCTTCTAACGTATAATTTTATATTCCAGGTGACGGAGATTGGCAAGGATGTGATCGGTCTGCGTGTGAGCTCACTCCAGTTCCGCTAAGAAGAGAAAACGTTTTGCGAAACAAATCCAACTTACCATCTACTAGCTGAACAAATGCTAACCGCTTCAGTCTTGTGTCTTTACTCCATGACTTTTAAATGAATAAACACTGCTTTTCCTCAACTTCTCTTCTCATTAAGCTTATAGAAATATTACTGTTAATTTGGTCTGAGCACAAAATTAATAATTCAAAGTGTGTGGCACTGGTCCTTTCATCTGAAACTATAATAAAATACCTGATATTGATGAAAACCACATTGTTTGGCATATTTCTGTTGTGTTTTGGTTTTTGTAGTGAAACTGTGGTACATAAAACAGCTGTACCTTAGGTTTTTATTTCTTGGATGTGGATCTGGATTCTCATGATAAACCACAACTCTAAGATTGAGGATTTCAATTGAACTGAGGTTACTCCATTTTTGTGAGGGATTATAAAACCCAAGTTCACCAAGTCTTAGATGACAAGTAAATAAATAAATTTGCTGCTGTTCAGTTTATTTTTAAGTTTTCCAAAGCAAAAGGAACAAATCCAGATAAAAGAATCAGTTCCAGTTCTTCCTATGAAGTCCGTGTTCCTCAGACATGAATCCACTGCCTCTTCCAATATGGCGGTGACTTAACGTCGTCTACGTCCTTAAGGAAAGCGGAACCAAAAAACCGGAACCCGGGTGTTTCCCAGATCTTCACTTCCTGTTGTGTTTTTCTGCCTTCCAAACCAGGAAGATGGATTTGTTGTCGAACAAATGGATTGTAAATTTGGCATTATGTCTGTTTGTCGCTGGTAAGTTGAATTGTTAGACTGTCGAGTTTGTGGCGCTTTATGTCTTGCATTAGCTGAAGTTTGTTTTTTTCTTTTATTAGATTAGCTTGGTATAGTTCCTTGTGCCGTAGCTAGCTGGATGCTAGGCTAGTTAGCCGTAGCAACAGCTGCAGTGCTTGTCTTTTAAATCTTCGTTTTATGCAAGTTTAGGAATTATATTGAGGGATGGGGGTAATTTTAGTACATTTGCGTTCACATAAGACTGAAAAATGACAGTATTTTGTCTTGTCAAAGGTCAAAGTTGACTTTTAAGTCAATAAGAAACAACACTGAAGTTAGCTTTTGTTTTGACACACCGGCAAGAGGTTGTTTGGCCGTTTTTAAGAAATCAGAACCACTTTTCATCTGGATCTAATTGGATCTAATTCAATGCCCTAAAGTACACAGAGTATTTATACCGGATTTATGTAATTCTGCAGTAAACAATCACATTCCGGCGAGTACCGTACCGTTTGTGAGCTGGGAAACCTTTTTAATCTGTTTATGACTCAAAGGGCCTTTGATCGAGGCTAGTCTCATAAATGAAGGATGTTTATTCTATACAGAACAGAAAACATTTATTTAAACACAGTCTGTGAAGTTTGAATCTTGAATAAAGTGCTTAGATTCATAAAATGTGGATTGCACGGAATACGTTTTGCTTAAAACATGTCATAATTAACATGAATACATGTAAAACAAAATACCACGTCCTCCTTTGCGACTACTTTAATTAAATTATTTAAAAATATGATTTCTTCGCTGACAAGTTCTGCATTGTAAACTCACAATCATGTATATTTTTTATTTTTTTCAACATTAAATGCAGGTCCTTCTTAGCATTGCTAACAAAACAAGCTATTTTGAATAATTTTAAACTATATACGATTTAAAATAATTTAGTTCAGGTTTGAGCATTTTGTGATTTTATTTCTCCATATATTTTGAACATTAGTTGTTCAGAAAAACCCTTTAATGAAACAGCGAATCAGAAGCCAACTTCGGCGCGGTGACTTGGCATCAGCGTGACTGCTCGTGATTTTCCGCAGTTGAGATTCACTTCCATCAAACTAAACTTATTGTGTTTTTTAATTTTAAAGTACAAACATCACTTTCAGAGAGTCAAGGAGTGTAGTGTTGCGAAGAAGCAATTTATTCCATATTATCAATTTATAAGATGTAAAATAGTAAAAAATAAATGTTGAGCAAAAGCCATTTTACTGCCTCTTTAATTTTATTTTACTTTTATCAGAGTCTTACGCCTGCTTAATTAATGCACTTTGTTATTAATGGAGAAACATTATAATATAAATTTCTGAGCTGGCTGCCATTTCTTATGAAGATTAATTTAATCTTGAGTTCTTAAGGACAATTTTTATTAGTAAAAATCTCCTTTAGATTTTAAAAGGACATTTTATTTTGTTGCTGTGAGGCAAAATGGATTTATATCTGGACAGATGTCTTAAATGTAAATAAATATAGCAAACATTTTTAGAACACCTGTAGTTTTGAAGCTATTTTTTCAAAAGTAGTTAACAAAGCCAATGTGGATTTAAATGTTTAATCGTTTTGAGGAGAAAAAAGAGGGATATTAATGTCTTATTGCACTCTAATCTAGAATTAGTTTGTAATTCCAGATGTTATTTGTCACTTGTTGAAAATATTCATCCATCTTTGCATCCAGATTTTGTTTCTGGCTCCATATTTAAAGCAGAATCTGCCATAAATTTACATTGTATCTTTAACTTTGATCATTATAGTAAAACAATGACATTTTAACAAATGAATAATAGAGCATGTTAGTTTATCTTTTGGTTTATACATTTTACACAACTGGTTATTTCAATGATAATGTCTGAAAAAGTTAATTATCTGTGTTAAATATAAAAAAAATCTCTGAAAATAATCTTCTTTAATGCATATAAGTGTAAACTTAAATTTAGGGTTTTCTAATGATCACTTTGTGTTTTTTCTCTTTGCAGGTGTCAGTTGTAATTCAGTGGAAAACAAAATTTACGTCAAGCTCAATTACACTGTGCCGTGTGTGCGACTTCTTAATTCAACCCATCAGATAGGCTGTCAGTGTGAGTATAGCGGCACATATATATATATGTGTCTTTAGCTGCTTCTGACATTCAAAATATAGGTAGCTTTTCATTTTTTCACCACATAAAGTTGTTGCAGTTTATTTCCAAGGTGTTTTGTCCACCTCCTTATGACGTGTGCCAGTAATTATAGAGGTAATCATTGCTACTTCATTTCCTTTATGGTTTTGCTCTTTCACACCAACAAATGTTTGACTGTTGTGGATAGAAAGACGCTGTAAAGGTTAAAGGTCATAGTTAAACACACATTCCTGCGATATAAATATCCAAGAATCATAATCTGATAAACTGTTCTTTGGCAAAAACATCCCCAGAATCGATGCATTTTATGGATTTTTATAGTAAATTATTTGATGTAGTTGAAGACAAAGTCAGTTTTCAGGAGGATTATTGTTGTGTTTTTGTTTTATTGCTATTACTAATATTTAGTTCTGTGCGTTTAGCATCTTTGTCAGGCGATGTTGGAGTCCTCCATGTGCTTGAGTCAGAAGAAAACCTGGACTTTGTGCTTCGTAACGGCCGCAATCCTCCTTACATGGTCATCATGGAGACTTCACTCTTTACCAGGTACGGTTTGCCGGTGACCCGTCGCCACAGGGCAGAGGCTTAGCAAAACGTAGAATATATGTCTGTATATGAAAATGATTCATTATTAAAACTGAAAATAGCTCAAGGTTGGAGCTTTAAAACATTTATAAAAGAAACTGACATGACACTGTGATAAACATGGAGGAGTCTTCATGAATGTTCATGACTGTTGACATGTAGTGACGTGACTAATTTTAATGCAAAGTTGCATTGAAAGTAATGACACAATAAGAAATAAATCAGTATGATAAATGAAAAAAAGCTCAATAATTTCCATTTGCATAATTTATTGCTTTTCTCTTCTCTCTTTTCACCAGACTAAAGATGATAAAAATCTTTAGTCTGGTGTTTTGGTCTCAATTAGTCCTCATCCCTAAAGGATAATGTTGTTTAAAAGACTTGATAATTCACTTTATTTTTTGTTTCTGTTGTTTTATTTATTTATTTTGGATATTTAAAATGTCTTCCAGTGTTAAATGTTGATTAGAATTTAAAGTTTATGGATTTTTAAATTAATAGTGTACTTATTTACCAAATAACATGAATAAACATTTATGAAAACTCCTTCATGTCAGTCTTATGAACACCCCTTCAAATAAAGTGTTACCAAAATAATCTTACGTATACTAAAAAAAAACAATGAAAGTCTAAAAGTAGAAGATAAAACACAAAGTATTCATCTTCTATCAACCATGTTTGGCGCTTTAATTCAGTTTTATAGTGAATACGAGCGCAAACATCCGGTAGTTCTACTCCAGAACAATTTTAGTGAACTTTTTTAGTGAACTTTGCAATAAAAAAAACCCCCATTTCCAAACATGTATTAGGAATAAAAAGCGAACGAGACGAATCCTGTGTGTATAACTGAGTTCCTGTGTTGTGGTGGGTCAGATCCGTCATGATGAAGCTGAAGAGCGGCTCCGGCCGGGTGGCCGGCGTCGCCGTGGTGGAGCCGACCGCCAACCCGCCGGACGGCTTCTCCCCTCACACTCGCTGTCCCAACGAGAACACAGGTGGGCCGGGACGCGTTGCCATGGAAACGGGGAAGGCCAAGGACAGAGGTTCCCAAACTGAGGGGCGCGACCCCTAAGGGGGGCACCGTGACGCTGCAGGGGGGGCGCGGGAAGCCCGTCTGTATGAAAAAACAAAACCTGAACGCTGTATGCGCTGGGTTTTTACCTTAGAACGGCCAAGTCTCTGTTATTCCTCTGTCAATTTGATACGGTGGGGGATTCTACACTTCCCGTGTCTGTGTCCTCTGTCACTTTTATCATTAATTAAAACTGTTTAATCCGTTGTTAACATGTAGTAACATGTTTTTCCGAGCCGCCTTTAAACGCAGCATGAGCGCTACGACACTCGCGTTGGGTTTAGACCTGTGCAGCAGTGAAGGAGACCTGATGCTGCTGTGCAGAAATACAGCAGGTTTGTTAGTATCATGGCAACAAACCAGTAAAACACAAAGAACTTTTCACAGTTTTTCCCCCAAACTAACCAACTGAGTTGAGTAATGCAGGTGATGTTAGCTAAAAGATGACTAGCTAGATGATACCAATACAGCACCGTAAGCTTAACAAGTAGCCTGTAGCCTGTTCAGCTATGTACATTCATTTTACTCCCCAAAAAGTCGTTGTCGTCCCCCTGCTCCCTCCAGGGGCAGAAACAGGGAGTCTCTAAGAATCCTCTCTCCCACATGTCGTTCAACCAGACAGTTATTTGTCATCTATAGGGAGCCCAGAAAATATTTGGAAACCACTGGGGGGGGCAGGAGAAAAAGTTTGGGAACCACTGACTTAGGCCGAGTTCTTGGGATCATTTTGTTTTTTGTCGCAAAAGTTCAGAAGATGACTAGTTACATTTATTTGAGTAATTTTATTATTACGTATTTTTATTCTTGAGTAAAATTTCTGGATTCTTTACCCACCGAATGAAAAACAAACATGTCTTGACCAAAAACTCACCAGGCGCAGACACAGTTAGGATGATCTGGATGATTTTCTTCGCTTTCCCTCCTCCCAGGCGTTTACTCGGAGAACTACGGTCCGGGTCTGGCCCACTGCAACACCACAAAGTGGAATCCTCTGGGCAACGGTTTGTCCTACGAGGAGTTCGACTTTCCCATCTTCTCTATGAAAGACGACAACGACACACAGCTCATACGGCAGGTAAAGGCTCCAGCAAGTAGCTCATTTTTATTCACTTCATAGCTTTTCTAATGTTGCTGCACAAAATGACTTTGACCTTTAATATTTTTCACTGTTTAATCAATAAATCAATCAAATTTTATTTGTATAGCACATTTCAGCAGCAAGGCATTTCAAAGTGCTGTACATAATTAAAATAAAAAGAGTATGTGACAGTGAATAAACAGTGACAAAGAGATTAAAATAAACAAAAAACTGTGAGAAAGAAAAATAAAAAGAAATTAAAAACTAAAAATTAAAACTTTAACATTTAAAACTGCCTTAGTCAAACCTCCATTTGACAAGGACTCAAACCTTAAAAACTTCCTTAAATGAGAAAGATATTTTTAAAAAGATTAAAAAAGATAAAAACATTATTAAAAGTAAAATTGAAAACATTAATCCACGTGAGTTCTTGCCCTTATGGGGCTTTATCTCCTCGAACAGAGTTTTAGCAGAGCGACATCTTACAAGGATTCTCAAGCCTAAGATATTTTGGTTTAGGTTTAGTTTAGTGACATGAGAGTATAAATCGGTTGTTAGCAGGTTAGAAACGCATGAAATTGATGTGAAGAGGTTTTTCTTTATTGGCTGGTTTTAGGAATTAGGACAATTTTTAGCATAAAGAAAAAATGCAGATGTTGCACAGCAGCAAATTGTTTCTGAAAAACAACAAAATCCAAATAGTTTTGATGTAGTTTCTTGTGCAAATGTTTTAGTATGTTTGAAATAAGACAAAACTAACTTAGAAATAAGTTTTCAGTAAAAAATAGGAGCTTGTTTTAAGCCAATAATCCCTTAATATTGATGGAAAAAGTATTAGTTCTAAGTTAAATAAACTGCCAGTGGAAGAAGACATTTTTCATCAATATTTAGGAATTATTTACGTACCTATTTTTGCTGAAAAATTACCTGTAAGTTAGTTTTGTCTCATTTCAACCGTACTCATATATTTGTACTAGGAACTACACCAAAGTCGGATTTGTATCGTATTTCCCTGTGATGGCCAAATCCATGGCCACACTCTAAAGTCGGTAACTTTTATGCACAATTTATCTTTCATTCAAACACAACACTTTAGTTTCAGTAAAACATTTATTAGTTGATTTGGATACATTTGTTCTTTATGTTAGCGCGCACATTTAGTTGGCATGTGTATTTATCAACTTTAAAGTTTAATTTCCTTGCATAAGATTAACTTTGTTTTCTTTCCCGGTACTTACCTGCTTTGGAGGCCAGACAAGGCCAGACCTCAGCAGCTTAATGCTGATTGGACTGAATCACTAGTTCCTGCTGGAAGGGGAAATTTGTAGTTTCTTTATTTAGACGAGTTTTGTGTTGAAGTAAATATTAGTATATAAACTTTAATATTTTTGATTTTCATTTTTGTGAGTCTTTAGTTTAGCCAAACTTAGCTGTACTGTTATTTGTTTTGTGTTTGTAATTGTATTCTGTTTATTTACCCCTA
>CAEGAF010028855.1:0-15870 GCA_903067075.1 Micropoecilia bifurca | reverse complement strand
GGTTGTTATGGGTTAATTCCGGCTGCTATGGGTTACTACGGGTTGCTATGAGTTACTACGGGTTGCTTTGGGTTAATACCGGTTGCTATTAGTTGCTAAGGGTTACTACGGGTTGCTGTGGGTTAATACTGGCTGCTGTGGGTTAATACCGACTGCTATGGGTTACTACGGGTTGCTTTGGGTAAATACCGGTTGCTATGGGTTACTACGGGTTGCTATGGGTTAATACCGGCTGTTATAGGTTACTATGGGTTGCTATGTGTTACTACGGGTTGCTATGGGTTACTACGGGCTGCTATGGGTTAATAGCAGCTGCTATGGGTTTCTACAGGTTGTTATGGGTTAATTCCGGCTGCTATGGGTTACTACGGGTTGCTATGAGTTACTACGGGTTGCTTTGGGTTAATACCGGTTGCTATTAGTTGCTAAGGGTTACTACGGGTTGCTGTGGGTTAATACTGGCTGCTGTGGGTTAATACCGACTGCTATGGGTTACTACGGGTTGCTTTGGGTAAATACCGGTTGCTATGGGTTACTACGGGTTGCTATGGGTTAATACCGGCTGTTATAGGTTACTATGGGTTGCTATGTGTTACTACGGGTTGCTATGGGTTACTACGGGCTGCTATGGGTTAATAGCAGCTGCTATGGGTTTCTACAGGTTGCTATGGGTTAATTCCGGCTGCTTTGGGTTACTACGGGTTGCTATGGGTTACTACGGGTTGCTATGGGTTAATACGGGTTGCTATGAGTTACTATGGGTTGCTTTGGGTTAATGCCGGTTGCTATGGTTTACTACGGGATACTATGGGTTACTACGGGTTGCTATGGGTTAATACCAGCTGCTGTGGGTTAATAGCAGCTGCTATGGATTTCTACAGGTTGCTATGGGTTAATTCCGGCTGCTTTGGGTTACTACGGGTTGCTATGGGTTAATACCAGCTGCTGTGGGTTAATACGGGTTGCTATGAGTTACTATGGGTTGCTTTGGGTTAATACCGGCTGCTATGGGTTACTACGGGATACTATGGGTTACTACGGGTTGCTATGGGTTAATACCAGCTGCTGTGGGTTTCTACAGGTTGCTATGGGTTAATTCCGGCTGCTTTGGGTTACTACGGGTTGTTATGGGTTTCTACAGGTTGCTACGGGTTAATTCCGGCTGCTTTGGGTTAATAGCGGTTGCTATGGGTTACTCGGGGCTACTGCATGTTACTACAGGTTGCTACTGTTGCTGTGTTACTCCGGGCCGTTGCAGAACGATGTCTCAGCTGCGGCGTTCCCCCTGCAGGTGTTCTCGTGCCGGCTGGGCAGCGAGCAGGAGACGGCGCTGTCCATCATCGACCCGGTCAACGTGCAGCTGGAGCTGTGCGGCAGCCCCACCTACCCCAGCAGCTCGGGGCTCCTGGACGCTTTCAATGTGGAGGACATCCCGCCGCTGCTGGAGGTCGGGCCGCCGCTGCTTCCTGTCTGGTCGGACTTCGTTTTAACGCTGCAGGCGGATTCTAAGATGTTCGGCTGACCTTTGACCTGGTTAACCTGCAGATCCAGTTTCCGGCTCTGGACATCCGTCTCTCCTACAACGACATCCAGCTCTTCCTGTCCATCGCCAAGTCCATCACTGCCGCCCAGACTCCGCCTTCTCAGGCTGAGCCAGCCAATGGAGCGCCGCCACGCAAAGACGGCGCCCAGGACAAGACGCAAAGCCTCATCGGTACGGAGATCGGTTTCCTCTGAACCCAAACCTGAATGTTTTAGAGATTATTTCCACTTTATATTGAATCATATAATATTGTTTTTTATGTCATGTGCCAGTAGAGCTGGTCAATAAAAATAAAATATCCAATTTTTTATTCTAAATTAAATTTAAAAAAAATTCTATGTTTCTCTTTTGAAAAAGACTTTATTAGATAGTTTTGGAAAATTACTCATCTCTCTTGCGTTCAACACAGTTCCCTTAGCAGCTCTTTTTTCAGACCTGAGTGATTTTCTTTGTGAAATTAATCATGTGAGTGTTGTTAATTATGCCATAATTGGTCTTCCATAGTTTTCCATTGCTGTCTTTGAAAAGAAAAAATTATCAGGCCCCTAAATTTATTTGACTATATATGATTAAATGCACAAAAATACAGAAAATATTCTGTGTTTCCTGTATTTTTTTTTTTTTACATTTTTTATGTGTCTATTTTTTCCTTATTCATGACAAGATCTGTCCTCCATATATTTTACCCTGACTCTTTTAAAAGACACCTATTAGTGACAGAACGAGCAGCTTTCAGCAGAGTTGACTGTCAGGCACAGAAAAAGCCATCAACAGCGATGTGCTGAGAAACTGTTATTCTTGTTGAGACGTTTCAGAAATCCAAAAATAGGTCAAATAAATGTTTTGGTTTGTGTAATTAATACATTTTCCTGTTTGTAGAAACCAAGCTGAGCCACTTACAAAACCTTGGCTTCAGAAGAGAGGACTGCAAAATAGCCCTGAGCAACTGCAAGGGTGAGTTTGAGTGTTTTTATGTGTTTAGTTAGAGAAGAGATGCGCTGCAGCGACAGACTGGTGACCTGTTGACCCCGCCTCTCGCCCGGAGCGTCAGCTGGAGAGGCAGCAGCTCCTCCTGACCCACTGAGGCACCAGGGTGTGCAGGCAGGTTGGGCGTATGGAGGAGGAAACCGATCCCTGCAGTTTAAACACGCTGATTCATATAAATGGTATGCAGGGTTAGAAACATGCAGAAAGAAATGGCTGTGGTGGCGCAGTGGTGAAGCACAAACCTACGTATGGATGCTGCCATCGCAGGTTCGACTCCCGGCCCGGTGACCTTTGCCACATGTCTTCCCCTTCTCTCATTACCTCTCTCCTGTCAATTCGCTATGAAATAAAAGCCATTAGAGCCAATAAAATCTTTTTAACCCTTTGAAGACGAGGTCTAAATGTCCATCCCGGCCAGCAGTTTCCCTCTGTGCCTCAGACTCGCTATGGAGCCATATAGCGACAGCTAGCAAGGCTACTGCTAACCCTGAACACACCACGAACTCTAACTATCACACTTATAGTCTAAAGAACCCATCAAAAACTCTTAGTAAAATCCACAGCATCGTTGCGCCCTGGTCTCTTACCATATCCAAACCCCCGTTTCTCTTCGTCTCTACCTAGCAACAGACCCGTCAACACATTTTCATTGGTTGTTTCGAAATGTGGTACATTTAGACCCCACAAAATAAGGCGGAAATGATCGATCTTATTTCTGGCTTTATTTTGAAGTAAATAACCACAAAACCAATATAAAAACACCACTTTTATAAAGTTTGAAGTCCATGCTGAACAACAGAGTTGAAATGAAAACTCGGTATGCGTCCGTTTTATTACGAAGCCTTATTAATGCGTCACATGCTTGTACGCCACAAGGCGGGCAGCGACTCAATCGGGTTAACTTCTGCCATTTCTTTAAAAAAAGATATGGCAGAGGATTCAGGCCAAAGAAAAAAAGTATTGACTTTTTTTCCTCTGAATTCTGACTTTTTTCTCAGAAATCTTTATTTTTTTTCCCGGCTCAGGCCAGCTGAACCAGGCGGCCACCTGGCTGTGGGAGAACTCTGAGAACGTGGCGGGGCTTCCCCGAGGCCGGGCCGACTCTGGCTCCAGCAGCCACGCCTGGCCGCTGTCCGGCGTGGAGGTGAAGGCCGAGAGCGTCTGCATCTGCTTCATCGACGACTGTCTGGACTGCGACATCCCGCTGGCTGAGCTCACCTTCTCCAGTGAGCCTCACTCACCCTCGCTCTCTCGCTCTCATCGTTTAATCATGACCTCTGACCTCAGCTGAGCCGAATGAGGCCCGCAGAGCTTCACATGTCCTTCTGGGTTCTTTTGTGACCCAGGTTCATGATTTAAAAAGGAGAAAATCACTTTTTCACGTAGCGACAAGTTGGTTTGAATAGTTTTTGATTAGAAATCATCATTTGAAAAAGTTAATATTTACTGAAGTTGTCTTCAGTAAATAGTTTGATCAGAGACATTTTAGTGTGACAGAAACAGAATAATTCTGTAAGTGTGAAATATTTGACTGTAAAACCAGAGATTTGTATCTATTGACTACATGAAAACAAACACACAGTTGTTTACTGTAAAAACAGCCTCTAAGATTCCAGAAAAACACATTAACCTTCTTTTAATGGGTAAAATATCACGGCAGATTAGTTTCTGACAAATGTTCAATTAGCCCGAAGGATAAAACGATACATAATTTGAAATCTGTAACCTACAACTAAACTACAAGTTGTTCATGCAGTGAGAAAATGTTGCTTTAAGTCGGTGGGACTTAAAGCAACAAACTCATGCTTTAGTTTTGTTAATACATTTAAAGCTTCCTTCAGCTTGACGGTCTGATGTGGAAACACTGACTGTGAAAATGCCGCCTGCTGTGTTTTTATTGCAGGACTAATTGTGCTGCAGCGCATTGGCTCCACCCAGGAAGGAAACGCCAGCGTCACGCTGTCCGTTGATTACTACAACCGAGAGCTGTCAGGTAAATCAGCTGCATAAAACGCAAGGAAAGATGCACCAGGCTCCAGCACTGTCCAGGTCAGGTATTCAAGTGAAAATGAAAATAAATAAGTTTTCTAAAGTTTTAGAAGCTAGTGTTTTTACTTTGAAAAATATAATTTAAAACTTTATAAACACGTTACAAGGATTGATGATTTTTCTGGATCCTGAAGTTGAGATTTTCTATTTATCTACATTTTTCTGTAACTATACATCGTGGTATTCTTTATGACAGCGACAAGCTTTTTATCCATCATTTCCCATCCATTTCTATTCATCAGCTAAATTCAAAATAACTGCATCAATTTGGCACAAATATGTTTACGCTTGCTTGAGGTTTATTTTTTCTGAAAGAGTTAATATATGCTAAAGAAGGAGATGGAAACACTTTGGCCGAATAAGTTCTGACGTAGCAAACGTTCCCGTCTTGGGAAAACGTGAAAGTGCAAACCTCCAGAGGAGAGAACGCTCTCCATCTTCTCTCCATGTTAGTTTGAAATCTCTACATCCTGCTTATAACAGCCATAAGGAGCGTCAACATCTGACAAAGTCACACTGCTACCAGGTTGATTCACTTCAAACCAGTAGATGGAAACTACCGGTTTGCAGAGTTTCCATCTACTTCAAACCTGATTCCCTTTTTTTTTCCTTTTGCAGCACTTTGAAAGTTGACTAAAAAGTTGGATGGAAACATGGCTAATTATGCGATCAGTTCATGTTTTTCTTTTTCATTTCGGGTGCTTTGCTAGGTTCGGAAAAAAATGTCAGCTCCAAATTTGCCGTGTGGAATTGAGAATTGGCAATTGAACAGTGGAGGAACACTTTGCATTGATTCGCCTCTAAGCCGACGTGTTTAATTTCTGACGAGGCTGCAGCTCGTCGCCTCCTCAAGCAGAAGCAGGATTGTTGCCACAGCTGTGATCCAACCGTGAAAAGCAACGGAGAAAATTCCTGAACGCTGTGTGACCCGACGGGTCCAGACAGCACCGACCTTTCTCCCTGTGTTTGGACCAGAGCTGGGGTCCAGATGGAGGTTCAGGGTTTCTGCTTGTGTTCCAGGCTGGGAGCCGTTCATGGAGCCCTGGCCCTGCGTCCTGTCATGGCAGCACCAGGCTGCGGGTCGACTCCACCCTCCACGCCTGAAGATCGGCGTTCGAGCAAAGCAGAGGCTGGACGTCAACATCACCTCGGTTCTGCTGGGTGAGTCTGAACAGAGACACTTCTAACAATTATTTTAGCTATCGATTAATTGTGGTGATTTAATTGTGTAAAAAAGTGATATGATTTTCTTGTTTAAGCCTTTTTTATGCAATTTTAGAAATAAGTAATTCAAATATTCAAATAATAAAATATTACATTTCCTTTTTTTGATAAGAGCATTTTGCTGCCTTCCTGTAGTGACCCATTGATCAATTGCAGCTTCGGAAATCCTTCTAGCATCAACATGTAGCCTTTCTGCTGGACTGAACATCAGTACAGTGTAGGGCTGATCTGGCGATTATTTATTGGATTAACTGATTAATAATTGGTAGAAAAAGCTGCTCAATAGGACATTTTTTGCAGATTTTATTGGAGAATTGAAAGGTGGCTGTATTCTTAAATATATAAGTAATAGAAATAACACACGGAGACGTAGTTCTTGCTGCTAGGCCATAGACGAGCCAGAGATTTATTACACTACCACGGATTCTACCAAAAATCTTCCAAAGTCTCAACACAAAAATCTCCCCGTATTCTTAACATCACCCTTTTTTATACACTCTCATCTCCACTGGTGTGAGTTGGAAAGTTTCAACCAATGGTGTTGCTACTCTTGATTTACTTGATCTAAGATTCTGGCGCGCCTTATACTGAGTGTGTTTTGGACGACCTTTAAAATATTTGGGACCTCATGAACTCAACATTGCTCCATTTCAGAACTGCTGAATAGGACAATTTAGGACAATAGGACAATTGTTGATCTTATCTTGTACAAACAAACATCCTCTCCAAGTCAATTTTGCAAACGGACGGAAGGGAGTCAGGTCAGGTTGACCTAGAGAGGCACCAAAATAAACAACTCCTTAAATAATATTTCCGCTCTTACAAATTCAAACCAGGTGAAGCTATACTATGAAACTGTCATACTTGCAGATGAATATGTGTTTGTTTGTTTTTTTTTTATCTCAAATGCAAAATGTATACATATATATTGTACAGATTTGGCTAAATTGCTGCTCTGTGTGCTTTACTTTCAACAGATTGTCTTTTTGAGTCTGTGTTGGCATTTATTGAAATAATCGATTCAACACAATTAATCTGATTAATCGTTTCAGCCCTAAACTCCTCTTCCTCCTCCTCTTCCCGTTCAGATCAGTACAAAACCACCAAGGCTTCCTGGATGGCTGACTACTGTCAGGCCGAAGAGCAGGCTCCTCCTTCTCCGCCCCCCCCCTGGTTGGGGTCCTCGGTCGACCCGCCCGGCTTTGGACAGAGTAAGCTCCCGTCAAAAACAAAACTACAGCTTCAGTAATTAAAAAACGCACCTCCTCACTGGAACCGCTGAACAAAGACAAGCTTGGAACGAGGAATATTTTCTACAGTTTTATTGCAGTATTTTCAGGACTATCAGTGGCTCCAGTGGCAGAGAAACAATTTGAGTTTGAGTGTCAAACTTCTTGATGTAGCTGAATAAAGTGCAGCAGAGACAGAAGGACAGGGCTAACGGAGCGCTAACCCTTTCCTCTGTTTCCTCTGTGTCTCTGTTTCCTCTGTCTCTGTTTCCTGTGTCTCTGTTTCCTGTGTCTCTGTGTTTCCTTTGTTTCCTCTGTCTCTCTGTTTCCTTTGTTTCCTCTCTCTGTTTCCCGTCTCTCTGTTTCCTCTGTCTCTCTGTTTCCTTTGTCTCTCTGTTTCCTTTGTTTCCTCTCTCTGTTTCCCATCTCTCTGTTTCCTCTGTCTCTCTGTTTCCTTTGTCTCTCTGTTTCCTTTGTTTCCTCTCTCTGTGTTTCCTGTCTCTCTGTTTCCTCTGTCTCTCTGTTTCCTCTGTCTCTCTGTTTCCTTTGTCTCTGTGTTTCCTTTGTTTCCTCTCTCTGTTTCCTGTGTCTCTCTGTTTCCTGTGTCTCTCTGTTTCCTGTGTCTCTCTGTCTGCTGTCTCCGTGTCTCTCTCTGCGGTCAGGTGCTCCTCTGACTCACCTTAGAACTAGGAGCACAGCCAGCCTGACGAGCCTCGAGCAGCAGACTCCCTCCAGAGGTACCAGTCAGATTCAGCACTCTCACCTCTAGCAGGCATTAAACCACCTGTTGAAGGATTCAGCAGATGGGAAACTTTTCTTCTGCATGAGGAAAAGTTACGACTGCGTCAGATAAATAATACTTAGTCTGCACAAAATCTTACAAAGTATTTTGTTGAGTTTATTGTGCACATATCTTAGAACACTTGAAATAAGACAAAACTAACGTACAAGTGACTTTTCAGTAAGAAATAGGAGCTGGTTTTAAACCATTAATTCCTTAATATTGATTTGAAAATACTTGTTCCAATGGCAGATTATTTCACTTATATCTGATAGGTTTTTTTTCTCAATATAAGGAATTATTGAGCCTTAAATGTTGCTAAAAAGTTATTTTTAAGTTAGTTTGTTAAGATGTTTGCACTATAAACTGGACCAAAGCTTCTAGGTAAGATTGTGTGTTTTGTGGATATAGTAGCTGCATTTCCAATGCAAAACTTTGCTGATTTTTCATTAAATGTGATTAAAATCGCACGTGAATAAGTTTGTTCATAAAATAATGAATTAAAAAAAACATGCCTGATCCTACTGGTTAGAACTGGTGCTGGTTTTCTCCAGTAGCAGCATCCGGTTGTTGATCATGTGACTCATGTGATTTGAAAAAAGTGTTTCCAGTTTGACAAAAAAAAAACAATTTAGGAAAACAAAAAAAAACAACTCCCAAAGCGTAAAATCTTTTTATTATTATTATTATTATTATTTTTCTACATTGGCGTATTCCCAAATGTATTTTCTAAATATTGATTTGTGCCAATTTATGTTCAGTGGAAACGGCGTCAGAGAAAGATGTGACAGTAAGGAATGACGGACTCTTACGGAAACTACCTGGTCATGATTGGATGTTTTCCGTTTGGTCAGCACAACCTTAGCTGTAGTTATGAGCTACAGAGATAAATATTCGGCGTTTTAAGAATTTGCAGAACATTTTTGCCAC
The DNA here is from genome assembly GCA_903067075.1 of Micropoecilia bifurca. Taxonomy (NCBI): domain Eukaryota; kingdom Metazoa; phylum Chordata; class Actinopteri; order Cyprinodontiformes; family Poeciliidae; genus Micropoecilia; species Micropoecilia bifurca. Next base: position 7,127 of record CAEGAF010028855.1, on the reverse strand, counting down.
CATGTTTTCCTGCAACAACCCTCCCAGTTCACCTCTTCCCCTCCATCCTGTGCTCTACATCTATGTTCTTCATGTTTTATCTGAAGCGCTTTTCATGGCCCAGTGAAATGTAAATGATTAATGTCTCTGCTGTAGGGCTGAAGCAATTAATCCAATTAATATGTTATTGAAACCGACTCATTTAATAATCATTTAATCATCAACTGGATCCTAAAAAACACCATATGCTGAAAGGACAACACAGTCAAATCAGTAATTAAGCCAAACTGTCCAAAATATAAATATTTTGCATTTCAGGTAAAAAATCTTCTTTGTCTGTAAATAAGTGTCATAGTTTTAGCTTCACCTGGTTCCAAATCGGTAAAGAAAAGCTCCTATGGAGCAGCTGTTGCTATCTAATTATTAATAAAAAAATAATCTGGAGATGCAAAGTCCAAGAGAAATATGTGAACGTTTCACATGATCAAGCTAAAGAAATGCTGCTATTCGATTTTAGGGAATAAAATGTCTACCTTTTATTGACTCTTTGAAATGTATTTGTAATGTTGAATAAAATAAACCTGACTGGTTGAAAAATCTGCAGAAAGAGCAAATTTTTGTATCCGAATAATCAATTAATCACTTACTAAATAATCGTTAGTTGCAACTTTTTTCTGTTGGCACACTCAGATATTTTCCTGTTAAGACAGTTAAATTTGGTTGTTTATTTTACTTTGACACATTACACTTCATATAGTTATATTTTGTCATAAGTCTGTAAATGTTTGACATAAATGACAGAAAAGTTTTCTCTCTCTGAGGTTCTTTTGTTTTCTCCAAAGAGGTGAAGATATCAAAGAGGAGGCAGCCGTTTGTCCCATTCGCCCTCCGAAACCACACAGGCTGCACTATGTGGTTCGCCACCTCGACCACAACCCCCACAAGGTACGTCCAATCACAGCGCAGCACCAATCACAGCACACGACCAATCACAGCCCAGCACCAATCACAGCTCAGCACCAATCACAGCAGAGGACCAATCACAGCCCAGCACCAATCACAGCCCAGCACCAATCACAGCAGAGGACCAATCACAGCAGAGGACCAATCACAGCAGAGGACCAATCACAGCAGACGACCAATCACAGCAGACGACCAATCACAGCGTAGCACCAATCACAGCCCAGCACCAATCACAGCAGAGGACCAATCACAGCAGAGGACCAATCACAGCAGACGACCAATCACAGCGTAGCACCAATCACAGCCCAGCACCAATCACAGCAGAGCACCAATCACAGCCCAGCACCAATCACAGCGCAGCACCAATCACAGCAGATGACCAATCACAGCGCAGCACCAGTCACAGCAGAGCACCAATCACAGCCCAGCACCAATCACATCAGACGACCAATCACAGCGCAGCACCAATCACAGCGCAGCACCAATTACAGCAGAGGACCAATCACAGCAGATGACCAATCACAGCAGATGACCAATCACAGCAGATGACCAATCACAGCAGAGGACCAATCACAGCAGAGGACCAATCACAGCAGACGACCAATCACAGCAGACGACCAATCACACCAGAGGACCAATCACAGCAGAGAACCAATCACAGCAGACGACCAATCACAGCAGACGACCAATCACAGCAGACGACCAATCACAGCAGAGGACCAATCACCTGTCCATGTGTCCATCCTTCATCCTCTCCCCTCCTTGCAGTAACCGCTGCTCCCCCCGTCTCCACAGGGTGGCGCTGTCCCACAGCAGCAGCGCCGACTCCATCTCCGACCTCCAGGGATCACGAACTGACGACTCTCACAACCTCAGCCAGTGGAGGGAGGTTCTGCCCGGCGAGGAGATTCCCTTTGAGTTCGAGGCCCGAGAGAAGCTGCGTCACCGGTACGTCCACCTGTCTATCTGTCCATCCATCCATCTGTCTCTGACTCGGAGCAGCAGTTCAGTCTGAGCTGACGTCATTTAATGGCACCAGCTTTAGTTCTACTTTGTTCATAAACTCTACCTGGTTCTTCTCTCTGACCTCTGCTCCTCCTCCTCTTCCTCCTCCTCTTCATCCTCCTCTTCCTCCTCCTCCTCTTCCTCCTCCTCCTCCTCTTCCTCTTGCTTGTCCTCTTCCTCCTCCTCCTCCTCTTCCTACTCTTCCTCTTTTTCCTCCTCTTCCTCTTCCTCCTCCTCCTCTTCCTCTTGCTTGTCCTCTTCCTCCTCCTCTTCCTCTTCTTCCTCCTCCTCCTCCTTTTCCTCCTCCTCCTGCTCTTCTTCCTCCTTTTCTCCTCCTCCTCCTCTTCCTCCTCCTGCTCCTCCACTTCCTCTTCCCCCTCTTCATCCTCCTTCTCTTCCTCCTCCTCCTTTTCCTCCTCCTCTTCCTCATCTTCCTCCTCCTCTTCCTCATCTTCCTCCTCCTCTTCCTCTTCTTCATCCTCCTCCTCCTCTTCTTCCTCTTCCTCCTCCTTTTCCTCCTCCTCTTCCTCCTCCTCTTCCTCCTCCACTTCCTCTTCCCCCTCTTCGTCCTCCTCCTCTTCCTCCTCCTCCCCCTCTTCCTCCTCCTCCTCCTGCCCCTCCTCTTACTCTTCTTCCTCCTCCTCTTCCTCTCCTGCAGACACACTCATGAGCTGAAGCTCCACCAGCTGCTGGTCAGAGTCTGTGGCTGGGAGCAAGTTGAGCCGGTGTCTGTGGAAAAAGTCGGGGTTTTCTTCAGATACGCTGCTCCAGACAAAAACAACTCTTCAAACACTGTGAGGACAAAACCAACAGTAGCAGAATGTGTGTGAAGATGACAGACCTGCCATGTTGTCCTCCCTCTCTGTCTCGCAGGTCGGCAGCCAGATCAGCAGGACCAACATCATCCATCCTCATGTTTATGTACGTCCTGAGAAAGTAAAATCATTCTGCAGCACATCCACATGCTGAGGTCGTCAGAGTCAAGCTAGCAAAACTGACCTACTTTCTTGATATTTTTGACAATTAAAACTTTTTACTGCGCTGTGAGATGCGATACCTTCGGACTGTGTCTAACATTGCGTCCTTGTTTCAGCCGTTTTGTGGTTTTCTGCTGTGATCGTTGTCCCCTCAGTTCTCAGAGCTGCCCCCCGTCAGGGTGGTGTTCGCCATCACCATGGAGGGCAGCGCCCGCAAGGTCATCACCGTGCGCTCGGCCCTGATGGTGAAGAACCGCCTGGACGTTCAGATGGAGATCCGGCTGGACAGTCCCTCTGCGCCCGACAGTGAGGCTCCTTCCATACATCCTGCTGGGGGAATCGGATGCAGCTCGGTTTAAAATCCGTTGTGTTGGACAGAGCCGGTGGTGCTGCCTCCCATCACGCCTGGCCAGGCGTTGGCCGTCCCTCTCCACCTGACCTCCTGGCGGCTGCAGGCCCGGCCCCAAGGCATGGGGCTGTTCTTCTGCAAGGTTCCTGTCCACTGGACCAGCGTGGAGCAACCCGGAGAGGTCAAGAGCAGCAAGAGGGAATGCCAGTCGACTGACTTTGAGGAGTCACCTGAACGTAACTTCAAGTAAATGCTGGGTGTTCAAGTAAATGCTGGCTTTACAACCTGCCAAATGACCGATTGGCTTCCAATTTTCCTATCGTTTAAGAAAAATAAAAAAACAGTCAAAGTTGGAAAATATTCCGTTAACGCGACCTCTGCATTTGATATATGTAACATTTTTATAGCAATTGAAGGCAACATGGTTCCTTGATTGTGCTATAAAACGTTGCCTCTTTAAATTAACTGAAACATGTAAGTTGACTGTTAATCTCATGTATTAAATTTTTTTACGGTGGGATTTAATCGTGTATTTTCCACGTAGACTGTCTTACTTTTCCTCAAGGCAAAGGTTTGCGCTGCATGCAGATATCTTCATTCTGTCCAGTGACTTGGAAGTGGTTGAGGCTACTGCTAACTAGCTGCTAAAACACCCTTGCTAGTTAGCTAGCGAGTACACAAACTATATTATGTGTACTCTGTGAATAAAACTTGGTTCTACTATATGAAATGCATGATTGTAATTCTTAAATTTTATTCATACTGGTCTTTAAAAGCCTTGAATTAGAGTTGGTGAAACCTGCAGAGACCCTGAAATGCATTGTTTTCTTCTATCCACCCCAGAACCGTTCCTGGTGTTTAACTTTAATAAATGTCCTGGTTTCTGCAGATTCTGTGTGGTCATCAAGAAGGAGAACTTTCCAGAACAGAAGCCGGCGAAGCCGCAGGTTTCCGGCGGCACTCAGCAGATCTACCGGCAGCCGGGTCACACCGTCTACCTGCTGCCCACCGTGGTGCTGACCAGCCTGCTGCCCTGTGACCTCAACTTCTACATCAAAGGAACCAACATCAGAGGCTCTCTGACGCCCAGAGAGGAGGCGGTGCTTCACTCTGCTGACACGTCCCAGAACATCGAGCTGGGTGGGGAAACTCGCCCTCTGACTGGCCGTTAGCCCCCAACGGCCGCCCCTGTTCTCATGCCGGGCCCCATGTGTTTCCAGGAGTCCATCTGGAGAACTTCCCCGAGTGCAAAGAGCTGGTGATTCCTCCTGGCACTCAGAACTACATGGTGGGCATGAGGCTGTACGACACCAACAAGCAGCAGCTGAGTCTCACCATCCGCATCGTCCTGAGAGCAAAAGGAGCCCTGAAGATCCTGGTCTCTGCTCCCTACTGGCTCATCAACAAGACCGGTAGTCCTCACCTTCAGGCTTCAGTCTGCTGGTTCATTTACCTAAACAATGCAGAACATTACTGGAAATAGCTTTCAAAGGAGGATGCAAGCATCTTCCAGATGGTCGCCGTTCTTTAAACCGGAGGTTCCCAAACTGTGGCGTGCGACCCCACAGTTTGGGAACTGTGGGGTCGCACTGGCGTCCCGCACTGGATGGGACGCCATTCTGCGTCCCATCCAGACGCAGAATGGCGTCTGGATGGGAAAAAAAAACCTGAACGCTGTATGCACTGGGTTTTTACCTTAGAATGACCAACTCTCTGTTATTCCTCTGTCAGTCTGATACAGTAGGAGCTTCCACTCTTCCCATATCTGTGTCCTCTGTCACTTCAATCAGCAATTAAAACTGTTTAATCCGTTGTTAACATGTGGAAACCTGTGACGCTCATGCTGGGTTTACACCTGAAGGAGACCTGCTGCTGCTGCTGTAGAGCTACAGGTGTTTGAATCATGGCAGCAAAACGCAAAGAACTTTTCACAGTTTTTCCCCCAAACTAATCGACTGAGTCGAGTGAAGCTGGTGGATGCAGGTAAAGTAGCTAAAAGACGACTAGCTAACATCAATACAGCACCTTACCTTAACAAGTCGCCTGTAGGCTACCGATGTTGTTGTCTATGTTCAGCTCTCCCCTCCAACCCCCATTCCTCACACGCGTCCTTCAACCAGACAGCCATTTGTAATCCGTAGTGGGGGCCCAGAAAAAGTTTGGGAACCTCTGGTTTAAACCATTCATAAAACGTTACCCATTTTCATGACTTTGATGAACTTCGTGTAACATCTTATGTTTTCAGCATAAACTGGAAAGAGCCAAAGATTTGAGACAGAGTGATAATCCTCTTCATTGTTAGCGTTGGCTTCAGATAATGTTTTGGCAATAATTACTGCAGATTGTAGCAAAAACATATGTTCTTCATTACAACTTTGGCGGCCATTTTGAAAATGTCCATCAGAAAGAGGAAACTGTAGATGAAGAAAAAGTTATGTATGATTTTTAGGTTCAAAATATGTAGAATTGGTGATTTTAGTGAAAAAATAATAATTTCCATGACAACCGAGTCGGCTAGCTGGTAAATCCAAAAATAATAAGAAAATTTTATTTCTATGTGTCTAAGAATGTGTGATTTTACACAGAGTATTCATCTTTCATAAATATTGGCAAATATAGTGGAGAGATGAATTTTCCTTGACAACCATGGTGGCCATCTTGTTTTTTCTTTTCTTTTTTTGCTTTTTTACTTTTTTTTACTTTATTTTTATCATTTTTAAGATTTTTAATACACATACATATTTGAAACATTCAGATCTCCTAGTAACATAAAGCACAGAGATTTCAAATTTGACAGTTGCAGTCATGTAATAATCAACAAAGAACATCAATTACATCTATTAACAATTGTTGTCAGTCCTTATAGAGGTTTCAGTTTTTTCCAGTATTTGTTATATTTGTGAGTAGCGAGTCTTAATGAAAAAGTCAATCTCTCCATTGTGTGAATTTCTCCGATAATTTCCTCCATTCTGAGATCTTTAGTGGTTCCGGGTCCAAACATCTGCGAGTTATCGCTTTCTTTGCTCCTGCTAACAGCACCAAAAGCAGATATCTACCCGACTTCTCCAGTGTCTGGGGTAGATCACCCAGGAACACCACAGCAAAATCATATCGCAAGTCCATGTCCACTTTAGCATTGATTTCCCCTAACACCTTCAACCAGTAGGGTACAATCTTTGTACATTCCCAGAAGATATGAAAATGTCCTGCATATTCATTCCCACAGTTCCTCCAACAGTTTGCCTTTTCAGTACCGTATTTTCCGCACTATAAGGCACCTAAAAACCTTAAATTTATAGGTGCACCTAAAAAGCCGACAGTGCGCCTTATAACCCGGTGCGCCTTATATATGGACCAATATTGAGCCCCAACAGGTCTAGCAACTACGGTAAGCAGCTTCCGACTTCATTTTCCCCGTAGAAGAAGCGCACAGTGCATGTTGTCAAAAAAGTTGTCAAAAAACTGGTTTGTTAATAAAGTTTGACTGACCTATCTACCCATAGACATGTCTAGGTATCTACCTACCCACCTAATAATCAGGTCGTCTGCCGGTCATCTAGCATCATGTTCTCCACAAACATGCTGTGCGCGAACGGAGACAGTGACCATCGTCCGGCCCAGACGCCCCATTCCAGTCGGAAGTCTCTCCTCGCCGACCGGAATCGGACTGTTTGTTGACATTCTTTATGTCAGCAAAGTAGCTTTAGACATTTATCCGGGAGCTTCGGCTCGAGTTACCAAGTCACCTATACATTTAAAGAGCTACCAAGGGACCAGCAGCACCTATACATTTAAAGCCGTGGGTGGAAGAGAGACAGAGGCTGCGGCGGCAGCGTGTCGGTTGGTCTGTGCTA
>CAEGAF010028850.1:0-17197 GCA_903067075.1 Micropoecilia bifurca | reverse complement strand
AAAACATGACTGTCAGGTTAATTGGTCTCTCCAAATTGTCCCTAGGTGTGCATGGTTGTTTGTCCTGTGTGTCTCTGGCGACCTGTCCAGGGTGACCCTCCTCTGCCCAGAACGTTAGCTGGAGATAGACACCAGCAACCCTCCCAACCCCATTAAGGGACAAGGGTGTCAAGAAAATGGATGGATGGGAAGTTAAACTCACTAAACCTTTCAAATGTAGCATAAAGCACTAAACAAAAAATTAGTGCTGCTATTAGCGCATTAGCGGGCATGTGCGATCTATACATCCTGACCTGCTTCCAGGAGTGACTCCATTTGGAAATCGGACCCGTCCCGTCGGTGTCCAGTCCATACGTCTTTGATTTGTACTTCCTGTTCCTTGGACACTGTAAGCTCATCAGCAGCGTCCTCCTCTCTTTAGCCTCTCTGGCCTTCAGGTAAAGGTACTTTGGTGGCTTCAGGCTCATCCAGGATTCCCTCCAGCACAACCCAAATACGTCCACTTCCACTTTGCGTTTTTGCCTGTGACGTTTTGGGGAGGACGACCTCCTGGGGGGCGGCGGCGGCGGAGGAGGCTCCGCTTTGACTTTTGGAGGAGGAGGAACAATTTTGAATTTGATTTTAGGCTTTTTTTCTTCGTCGTCTGTCCGGGTCGTCGCCCTCCTGAAGTCAGAAATCTCATCCTTCACCTGATCTCCATTGGGCCAATGGTAGGTCCACTTTGAGAAAAGACTGGAGCAAATCACAGAAAATGAAAACTATCTATTAGATAAAATATGGAAAACTTGTTTTCCATGGAACTAGGAAACAGAATTCACTTACATTTCAGTCAGTCAATTATATACAGAGGTCTGGTCCTGACAAAACTGCCCGTAGTAGTAATAATAATAATAATAATAATAATAATAATAATAATAATAATAATAATAATAATAATAATAATAATAATAATAATAAAGTAATGTTTCAAATAAAATATGTAAAATATAAGAACTTTCCCAACTTACCTGATTTTTTGAGTGAGACAAATACATATTTAGTGTTTTTAGCTGTGTTAATTTTACTGTTTTATTCAGGTGAAAAAAGTTGTAAGGAATAAATGTTTTGATCTTTACACTTTAACGGAGCTTTTCCGTTTCCATTCAGCCTCCTGTTTGCACTGGTCAGCCTCGTTCTGGGCTATTTTCTCCCACTGGTCTCTCAGGCGGCCGTTGCTGAACGACCTCTTCTCTTCCTTTTTGGACAACATCGTGTTTCCTACGAGAAACACAGATTTATAATCACTGTAAATTAAATTTTTAACATCAGTATAAAGGAAATAGAAACATTATGGTAACATAAATAAGGTCCAAGTTTGTGTATTAGTCAGTTTTTTGATTTTGATTATCAAAGTTTCTGTGGAAGATAGCTTTTGAGTCATAATTAGCTAAAAAGCTAATGTTGGCATAAATCCCATCATTATATTGTTGGTTTATACTAAGCGTTTTCATCAATGCATTCAATAACTTATTGATTTATTACTTTTCTTTTATATTTTATCATTTGTTTTTTTCTATATTTTGTAAAAAAAAATTCAAAAATTAATTTCTATACCACAGGTGTCAAAGTCCAGTCCTCGGCTGTCCTGCAGTTTTTACATGTGCCAAAGATACAAAACACTGGAATGAAATGACTTAATTACCTCCTTGTGTAGATCGATTCTCTAGAGCCTTAATGACCTAATTATTCTATTCAGGTGGTGCAGCAGAGGCACATCTAACAGTTGCAGGACAGTTTGACACCCCTGTTCTATACAAACAAGGAATAAAACATTAGAGGAGAAAATAAATCAATATATTTTTGAGAAAGGACAGTAAATTAAAAAACACTAAATAAATAGCAATAAATACCATAATATAATAAAACAATAAGTTTGGAAATAATGTAAAATTAAATAGAAGTGACAATGCTTTATTGTTGAAAATTATAAATTAATAATTTATGTCACACTGTCTAATCAGATATTTTTTGAAGAACAAATTATTAACATTATCAAGTCATTTATTTATTACTATGTTTTTGGATAATTCTGGCAGGATCAATCCTCCGTACAATTAGAGTTCCATAAATGTCACAAGTTGTTTTCTCAGAGAATTAAAACAACAAGCACCAGTTCTAAAATTAAACTCTGCCTGGCAACAAGAACCTCCAAACTGAGAAATATAGAGATAAACACAGATATTAAATCACATTCTGTCCATCAACACAACAACTTTATGCTCAGATTTATCACTTTGATTTCCAGCTGACTTTATATAACTGGAAACCTGTAAATATAGAAAATGTCTAGTTTGTTATGTGAAAATGGTAGAGCAGCAGTAGGAGGTTTTTGATAGAACAGCTAATTTTAAAACTAGCATCAGAAGCGTCGACCGTCTGGAGGATTTACTTTGCATTTCAGCCTCATCTGTCTTAATAAACACCGTAAAATTAGAGGATGACTTCAGGGATCCTCGACCACCTGCTGCCTGAGACGCTTCCCCCCCAAAAACCCAAACATGTTTCACAGAAATGATTTACATTAAAACTCTAAAACAAAAGATTAAAGATCTGAAAGAAATTGCGCAGTGGCTGCAGCGCTCCAAAGAAAAGGGAAAATATTGCGGAAAAAAACTCAAATTATTCTTCTCTCACCAAACTCACACCCGTTGCCATGGAAACTAGCTGACAACAGCTCCGCTAGCCGACAGAGAGCAAGTTACGTTCAAGGGTGTCAGGAGGAACGTCAACCCATAAATAAAACTCAAACATTTCCCAGAAAATTCAGTCTGTGACAACTTTATGTTTTCAGAAAGCGAGAGGCGATTGATTAGCTAGTGAGCACCAGCCAGCAGGAACCAAAATGTCTCAATTGGACACATTTTTTTGGTCTAATTTCAAGATAACAAATGTTTGTTGATCTGTAGTTTCTGGAGTTAAACTGCGCCTGTTCAGCAGCTCTCAGTGTTTTTAAGGAGCCACGCCTCAAACCATCGATCTGTCAACATGCAGAACTAAAATCCCACAGAAACAAACTAAAAACCTCACATGTTGTCAGATAAAGGAACATACATAATGAATTCTCACCTGTTTCTTTGTATCGTCCTGTTTCTCCTTCCTCTCCGGCTCCACTGATCGTCGTCTCGACGCTCCTGCAGTTGAAGTTTGACTCTCTGTCCTGAATAACCAGCCGGCTTCCCTCCTCCTATTTTTACATCACAACACATCCAGGGCTGCTGCTCTAAATTTAGAGCCGGGTCGAGGCAGCCAGCGGGACAGACGAGGATTAGATGAAAAACACATTAGTGAAATGAATCTTTATTCAACAGGTGCAACAAACCGGACAGCTGCAGAAATACGACAAAGATGAGACTTTAAAGGCTGCAGGTCAGGAGGAGTAGAGACATACAGTAAATATAGAACAACAGATATTAGAGTTGCTGTGTTGACAGGTTACTGATAAATGATGCACAAGATTCATATAAAATAACTAATCTGGTGTTAATTTAATGTTCAAATTTTTAATTACTGGAATAAGAAACACAGATTATGCAGAATGTCCAGTATGTTATAAATCTCTAAACTGTTTGGTTTATAGATTTGGATTTGGAAAGATTTGGAAACCGAATCTGTGGGTTTAAACAGGGAAAACAAGGCAATTGAAAATAAATTATTAATTTATTTTGTTTTTATATTTATTTATCTTTATTTATATTTTTGCTCTATGCTTATATTACTAATTTATTTTTGTTTTATTGATTTGATTTAAATTTTTATTAGTTTATTAATTTATTTTGGTTTTTTATTATTGTTAATGTATTTAGTTGTTATTTAATATTTCCTTTAATTATATTTTTATTTATGGCTGTAGTGCTTTTCTTGTTTTTATTTAATATTTTATTTTTCTTAGAAATTATTTTTCTTTTCATTTTTTATATTTACTTCTCCACCTTTACATTTATTTTTATAAATTCAGTATGTCTACTTCCTGTTTGCATACATGTTACATTTAGGCACAGGAAGCTAGAAAAGCAGAAGTTTCAAACTCCAGTGAATTTGGGATTTTTTATTACGTCCATTTAGGCCTATAAGGAAAGAAGGGAGCAGACTTTAGCCGTTTTCATGGTTTAACATTGAATCATGTTTAATAAATGTGATTTTTTTTTTAGCTGAAATACTGAGCAGCTGTTTGTGTAAACCTAAACTATAATCTCCTTATGTATAAACAGATCCATTGTGTGTGTGTTAGCATGCGCAGTGGCTGCTGTGTCACTCAGCTGCAGCAGATCTCCGTCACCGTAACGAGACGCTCAGATCACTTTGCTGCTGATGTCACAGAGCTCTATTTTTAACACATGGCATGTTTAGGTTTCCATACGTTTTCTATCAGCTAACAGGAGCTTCATCAGAAAATTGTTTTGTTTGGTGTTTTTCCAGATTATGTTGTATTCACCAAACTTTATAAATCGTGGAAATAGTTTTGCTCAATTGACAAAGTTCAACTGGAGGCCACAAATATACAACAGTATCAAAATATCAATTATTTTTAATGCTGTTGTCGCTCTGTTTGTTCCTCTTTTATTTATTCATCTCTATTTCATTTGTTTCCAGCTGAATTTGAAATACATTTTACTTTTACTTTTGTTGCCACTAGATGGTACTGTTGTCTGATTTATCTCACGCTGCTTAAACCTCTGAAATTTCAAAATTACTTTAAATCATATTTTAAAAACGACCAACTTTCAAATATATGTCTTATTTATATGGAGAGAAAGTTAAATCTAAGTTTAAGGGCATTTAATCAGCAGTGACTTTTACTCCTGGTAAAATGATAAGAAATAAAGTAAATTTCTGAATTTTGTAGCCATCTACAAACAGATTGTTGCACAGAGAAGCTGCAGCGCCCGTGTTATAGCGCTTAAAAGATTAGATAAATATATTTAAATATAAAGTTATACATTTTAATTTTGAACAGTAAAGATGTGTTGTTTTTTTACAATTTAAATGTATCAATTTAGAAAATATGATCTTTTTTTCTATGAATGTAATATATTTTTTCTAAATGTTCCTATTGTTTTTTATTTTCTTTTGCTTAGTTTATATAAATTATAATTTAATTATAATTAAAAGAAGTTGCACATATATATCTGCAGCCTTATTCCTAAATACAAAGATAAAATGACAAAAAGATGCCAACCAATGATACTAAACTCCAAGTTATTTGGTCTAGAGATTGACTTGGTATCTATTTGGTCACTTTTAAGTTATAAATCACACCAGAGTCACAACAGTTTGACAAAAAACATATGTATATGAAAATTGTGATACATGTCTTACCAGATCTATCTACAAGATAGAGTTAGTGAGTCTGTTTGGTTTGTAAGGTTGAGGAAACTGCAGTCTCAGACTGAATAAAGACATGACACTTTGTTTTTATTCCTTTATTCAGGAGACATTAGCATTTCATTCACCTTCAACATCAGACAGTCCTGTATATCTTTCTCAAACTATTTTAATATTCGCATCTTAAAACTACACCCATTCTTCCTAACATACTTATCTCTCTTTGCCTTTTTTCCACAAATAGCGATTTAAAACTGTATTGTTCTGATTTATTTGTCTGAAACACACCTTCCATCCACACTGTTCTGTGCTAACTATTAAAAAGACATTCTCATTTTATGGGCCAAATGCAGATCTTTGGATTAAACTAATTTCTTGAAGTGATTGTTTTTGTTTGCCTTTAGGTCAGTTCAGCGGAAGGAGGAACTTCCAGGATTCATCCCATCCAGATATTGGCTTAAAGCTCATCTGTTTTTTCATATTTCCGGGACGGACGAAGAATCTCCAAGACTCTCCCCATTCCTCCAGGAACCTCTTATAGGCGCTGTCTTCAGGCATAAGCTTACTGTTGGAACTGCTGCCTTTCTTGGGACGAGGTTGGGTTTTACCCAGCAGGTGGCATCCTGCCCACTTCCTCTCCGATTGTTTCTCCTTCTCCATGCCAGAGTACAGTTGCTTCCTCATTTTGATCTTTGTTGGTAAAATCACCCTTTTATCACTGAGTTCTTTGGATCTACCTTTGGTTTTAAGCTGGTCATTGGGTTTCTGCAGGAACTGGTAGGAGTTTGCCCAAAATGTGGCTGAAGCAAACACTTTTTTTAGGTCAGATTTATTGTTGGTTTGTATCTTGTTTTTGCTTGACCATAAAACCTGGTGGTGACCAGGGTTCTGGGGAGACTCCATCCAGGGCTGATCCAGTTGGGGTGTTGGGTTGGCGAGTCTGAAAGATCTTCCCCATTTACATCCACACTCACTCAGTATGGGATGTTGCTGCTGAGCTGAACTACTTTTGCTTGATTGATTGCTTAGAAGTGATTTGATGCTCCATGAGGAGATCCACTCTTTCACAGGGTATCTTTGGCCAAATATCTTGTCAAAGGAGTGGCTCACTTTAACTTTCGTTCCTTCTGAGAACATTATGCTTTTTGGGTGTTGGATCTCAGTGGATTCATCCACCCACTTGTCTGTCGGTACTAGTCCAGGCCAGTGTGGTGTGTGGTAGATAGTCCACTTCCAGGATTCACTCCACTGAGCAAATGATGGTTTGTCATGTCTCAAATCTGTTTCTGTGATCATCCAGGCATCTTGCCAATCTGATATGGACTTGGCATGACTTCCATGTTTCCTTGAGTTATCAGGAACATTCAACTTCCTTTTGCCGACTTGATCTTTGGCTTGTGCAGGTTCTGATTGATGCTGGTGCCTAGAGAACTTCCAGGATTCTCCCCAAACTCGTTCACTTGCTGGGCCATTTTTAGGGAATCCCTCCAATGAAATCTCACTCTGGTGCCTCTCCCAGTTCACTCGGACTTGTGTTGAGGTGGACCAACCTTGTTGCCACAGCTCAGGGTTCTGATTCAGAGGCTGGCAGGTAAACTTCCAGGAGTCTTTCCACTCCAACGCATTGGACTTTGAATCCTCCCCTTTCTCTGACTCTCTGAAAGGCTTCAGAGGATCTGGCTTGTATCTTCTCCTCTCCTGTCTCATTCTGTGTTTTATTACCTTCCAGGAATCCCTCCATTCAGAAGGTGGAAGTATTTTCTGCAGGTGCTTCAGAAGAAGTATCTTTGACTCGGGGAGCTCCCTCCTTGTGTGATGTATCACATCACGTCTAAGTTGCTCGTACCTTGGCTCTACTTTCTCTGTCAAGTAATTGACCTGAGGGATCTTTTCCACCCTTTGAGTCTCAATGTTTGGCGGTAAGGATTTGAGGACTTTATCTATTTCCGCACATGGTTTTGAGTTATTCTTTGGTATCTCCCATGACTTGCTCCAATCGCCCATTGCCTCAAATTTATCACAAAACTGAAGGTCTCTCTTATGAGTTGTGGAGGTGATCTTGTGAAAACCATCTCTCTCCATGCTGTGATCGTCAAAGCTGTGATGTTTGTTCTGAGAGGAACTCTGCTTGTTGTTGAAAACACTGCCTGCTGTTCTCCATGAACTGGCCCATTCTGGACTCAGCGGTTTTTGGTGACGAGGAAGCTTGAAGCTGTTGCTGCCATGATGGTTGAGAAGCCTCCAACATTCCTCCCATTCTGGGTTTATTTCTCTCCCCACATCTTTATTGCCATCAACTGTTGCATTCAGTAAATCTTCGTTGCCTGGCTTGGTGGACGTCCAGGAATCACTCCACTCTGATGAACACAGGAGTTCATTTTGGTGCTGGGTTTCCACCAGTGAAGTGAAGAATCCATATTTAGAGGCTTTCTCTTCATCTTCAGCAGAATCTTTCTTGATCTTCTCAAATCTTTTCCAGGATGTTTGCCATTTGTCAGCGGGAAGATTCAGGTCTAGCTCCTGTGGTTCCACCATCTTGTGAAAGTCTTTTCTCCAGAGATGATAGCTTTCTGGATCCACCAGGTTGGGTTCGTTTGGGCAAGGCTTACCTTCTTCGGCTCGAGGTTGATGGGGAGCAAACATCCAGCACTGTCCCCAGTCTGGACTTACGCCCTCTGCCAGTGTTGGTAAGGACTTGTTGAACTTCCAGGCCTTGCCCCACACCAGAGATGACGGCTGAGTTTTGGTGATTGACATGAGTAGCTGTAGTTTGTTGACACTCTTGTTTTGCACCTTTTTGCCCTTGAGATTTGGGGTTTGAGCAGAAAAACTTTTCGTCTGGACTCCTGGTTTGCCAATGGGATCTGAACCTCTGCCAAGAGGAACTGCCTGAGGAACCAGCGGCTGCTTGCTCTTCCAGATGTTGTCGTCTGGTTGGATATCGGAAGGTGTAACTTTCCTCTCCACTCTTTTGTATTTCCCCATCTTGGCAGTCATACGGTCTGCCCACTCCTTGTTGATGCTGTGCAAACAAAAAAGAACAAAAGGGCAAAAAAAAGTTAATAAAACACAGCTAGTCATTATTTATTATTTGACATATGAAACTTTTTGTTCCTAACATCAATTTTCTAGGTTTTCTGAGCCAAAACTTGGTAGATCCATCTTTAAACACCAATTATCTTTAAGTCGTTTAGTTCTTGATTAGAGGATTTATCCAGAAATGTTTCGTACATTGAATATTTTGGACACTTCTAAGATCTATTGACTGGTTATTTAGATTGGCATGATTTAAAACATAATTGTGTCACAAACCAACACCAGAGGAACTATATGCTCCAGAAAATCTGTATGGTGTGGAGACAATTCTTTATTTCTTGTTCTGGAATAAATTTGGCTGTTCTGTTTATATCCAGGCCTGTGATGATGAAAACCTTTTGTAGTCTGAGGTAAAGTTACTGAGGGGTAAACTGATGCCACCATCTGGCAGGTCTTAAATAACACAATGTTTTTATTTATAGATAATCTGTTGCATCCTGCTGCTAGGAGATCAGACTATACTGGTCACACTTAAAAAAGGAAAAAACAATTAGGATACATTATTTACTGTACGGTTTTAGTTCAACAAGGAAACCAATGGTTGGTGTTTTTCTTTTGTTGTTTTTGTGTATTTTCAGATCTCATATTGAGGAAAAAATGGAAACCTCAAATAAGGTTGGAGTTTTTTTCCAGTTTTGCCATAAATTGTTTGGTGACACCTGATTAATTATCAGGTAACTTTATTTGTTGTTTCATTGGAAATTTCTGAGTTTCAAATGTAAAAAATCTTCAACTTTTGAAACTCAGAAATGTTCATGTTTTTTTTTCCTAAAAACTTCTGAGAAACTTCTAAGAATTTCTTTCTAATTTCTTTAGATTAATCTAAAGAATTTGTGAGAAAAAGTTTTTAAAAATTTCTGGCCAACTTTAAACTTTTGGAGCTGAGAAATGTCTTGGGAAAAGCACTGTTGTAGCTTCCTCTCTACTCTTGAGTCAAACCAGCCTATTCCCCTCCTGGCCTGTGGGGGCGCTCCACCAAGAACCATTGAAGGAAACGACACAAAAACCTCTGATGACGCTGAGAGAAACTTTCCTCTTCACAAAATGGAAACAGAAATGGAGGCGTCAGATTTTAGTGGTTGTAGGATTTTTTTTTTTTGTCTTTGGCTAAAAACCTCGAGTCATTTCTCCCGCTGGCGCTAGGCTAGCACGTTGGTTTTGGTTGTATTTACCCAGAATGCCCTGCCTTGTAGTCTGCTTCCTGCTTTTGCAGCAGCCTATGGTCTTATTGGTGTTCACTTATGCATTCAAACTGAACCCGAGTTCACCTCAACCGAACCTAGACCGATGTTTGGGTTTGATTTTTTGGTTTTTACCAGAGTTCAGGAAATGATCAATTGAAAGCAGCAAAATAACCGGCCTAAAACAGACATTCCCTGCAGTGTGAACCATAAATCACTGTGTCACTCCGTCTGAGAGTTCATTTCAGCTCCCGCTAAATCTGTTGGGCTCTTCAGGCGGCTCTGGAAGTCGAGACATGGCATGCGTTCTTGGACTGGTACCTTTTGTGGAGATCTGGTGGCGAAGCTAACTGGTGACCTTTGCTGCTCTGGTGGGTTAGGTTTCCTGCTCTGGACAGCGTCATCATCATGATGTTTCTGAGAAGTTAGCTCTTACAGAATAATTTGATAAATTCTTATTTAAAGCCATGAGGATGTTCACACTTAATAAAACATTACATTTGTGGTTACAGCTGTGACGACCTGACTGATCTCTGTATTAGACTGGATGAAGAGCAGCTGGCATTAAAAGAAACCTGAGTGAACTGGGACTGAGATATTAATAAATACATGCCGACAACCCAGCTTGTAAAGCAAGAAATACAAAATAATTAAAGACATTTAATACAAATACAGCAATTAAAGCAGAAAGGTTGAAGGAAAGTAACTTTTGTTCATTGTTGCATGTTTTTCTTTTTGTTTTTGCTCCTTTTATGTTAAGTTTAAAACAATACTTTGTTCTTACCTGAACATTTTTTCAAACCATTTTTTATTTCTCTGTATTTTCCTTCCAAACAGACAGATCATCCTGTAAACTCTAAGCATTTCTGATCATATCAGTTGCTTCCTGTTTGCTTTTCAGTACGGTGGCCCACAGGTTCAAACGCAAAACGAACTGCAAAACGTGAATGAATCCAAAACACACAAACAAAAACATAAATGCAACAGAAAAATGTTCCAAACACAGGAAACAGAAGCTAAAAGGAAAATAATGCAAATACAAAAAAGCAAACAAAAAACCCCTGAAAATATAAAATGTTACAAACTGGCGCCACAAAACAAAAGTCCTCCAGACCACTAGAGGGAGTCTGGAGTCGGTAATGTTACATATGCTGCTGTTCTATCATAATAATAAAATGTCTATGCTGCTCTATAATATTATAAAAGACACAAAGTATGACAAGGATCTGGGCCCATGTTATTTAGTGGCCGACTCCCCCTAGTGGTCTGGAGGACTTTTGTCTGTAGTTGCATTATTTTCTGTTGCACTGGTTTTTTTGTTTGTGTATCAAAATTTGCATCATTAATGATTTTTTTCAGTGTCTTTCACCTGCTGGCTCTGTTTTTCAGAACCTTTCTTTGGACTTCTGCTGCTTTTTCACTGCATGCTGAGAGTTGCAAAGTAAAAAGTGAAAAAATCTCCACTTTTTATATTACACCATATAAAGTCATGTGATAAAGTAACAGGAAAATAATCCAGAAATTCATCCAGCTGGAGGTAAAATCCTCTGTTTAGTCTGTAAGATGTGTTTTCAGATTTTTTTTTTTTTGAAGACTTTGAAAATGAGTACAGATTGTATGTCTGATTCAGTGTCTCTGGTAACAAAAAAATCCAAAAATCAGAAAATCTTCACCAAACTTTGTTCAAACCTTGGAGTTTAAGAGTCTTGCTATTTGTAAGCGATTCAATCAGTTGGTTGACTAAAACCAGTTAAAAAAAGAAAAAAAATTATTAGTTTCTTTTTATGAATGTTAAATAATTATTGACATAAAACTGTCTTATATTTTTCAGAAAAGTTCCTTTTAAATTTTTCAATCATTTCAATTGCACTAAGATATTTACAATTAAAACTAAACCAAAAATACTTGGTAACATTTTGTGTTTTTACAGTGTTCTGAAAGTTTTGAGCCCTTTGGAAATCTGTTTAGCACCAGGAATCTCTTCAAAATAACTTTTTTAGCACTGAGAATCTGTTTAGCATCTAAAAAGGATCAAATTCATGGAAGAGAGTAAAGATGGGTTTAAAAAACGAAAGAAGAAAGAAAACCTTCAAATTTTAGAATCTTCTGACCTTTAAGTTTTTGACTGTTTTTGTAAAATCGCTGCAGAGAGAAGTCAAACATCAGAGTGAATTCAAGATGCAAAACTTTATCTGCAGATGGAAAATGGGTTTTAGAAATCTGATGACCAAACCCAGTTAGAGTCAGGAATCTGGTCAGCGTTGGGAATATTAAGATACAAGAAAAATCTATAAAACATCTGAACATTGTGGCAGACTCTTTGATCAAAACAATTTTTAAAGATTAGAGGAACTTCTGATTGTCTGGAAGGAGATTAAAAAGAAACTAGCAAGGTTTTTGCAGAGACTTGTAGCTGTTAAGTTTTCATACGCTCGAATTTAGCACTAAATTTAAGATTTACTAGTTTATAAAGAAAACAAACTTGGTGCAAAGAGAAAAGTGGCTGCAGTTTCTGCAGGATGAAACTTCAGCCTCTGGTTTGGGTTCAGGATCCAAAATGTCAAACAGTTTGGACATTTTGACGTCTCTCTGCTGACAGCAGGACTTCTTGACCTGATCAGAACACGGACAGATTTGTCCCAGTTGGGTTCAGTTTCAGCTCATCGGACGCAGTTTGTCTTAAAACTACGTCACAGCAGAAGTTTGATGAAGGCTTAGTTTTCTCACGCGGGCAGCGCGCTCCTCTCCAGCCGCTCCTGCTCCAGAAGCATCCTCTGTCCGAACTCCCTCAGCCGGATCTCCCAGACGTTCCTCATGATGGAGGCGTCACATCCCACCACCTCTGGGTTCTTCTCACCGGACATCTTCAGCCTGGTTCCTGCAGGAAGCAGAGCCACAGAGCAGTTAGCGTCTCCATCACTCAGCCTGTCATGGATTATAGTGAAATCTGGATGAGACTGAGACCTCCTGCAGAGACGCAGCTTCAGCGGCGATAATCAGAGTGGAGACGCTGCTGACAGCTCTGCTGATCTGTACCGACGCGCCGGGAGCCAATAACCAGCTGATGGATGTGAGGGGCTGCACCAGCTAAAAATATCACCCTCCCCTGACTACAGCGCTCACTTTTTACACTAAGCCTCCATCAGCACTTTTTCAACAGAGCTGATGTTTTCCAGCTTCCTCCTTCCATAAATCTGTTTGCAAAGCTGAAATATTAAATTCTGTCTAAGTTTTGACCAACAACTGCAGCTAAAAACTGCAATATTCGTGTATTGGATGGAAAATGGTCAAAAACAACTAAAGTTAAACTAAATCTGTCATATGTCGGTGAATTGGGGCCATTGCAGTTAGAAAAATAGAGAAGTTAACTCTGATATTTTCTAGAAAAAATGTGGAAACTTCTGAGTTTTAAAAGTCGAAAGGATGCTAGAAAAAAAAATCTAAATTTTGAGACATTTATTAAAAAGAACTTGGACATTTATCAGTTTGTAAAGTGTTTTTTCTACATGTTTTATGTTATTCTCAGAGTTTTAACAGAAATGTACACCTCTAAGTTTTTTACTGTCTATAATGTCCCTATCATGCTGTGATTTATGACAGCTTTGGTGGAATCTTGATTTTTCTCACAAATTTTTGTAAATGACAAAGTCATGTAAATGATGAGGAGTTATCCCAACAAGAATGTTTTCCTTTGCAGTCCAACTGGAAACTATGAAGTGGAAAGGTTATTCATTCTCGCTGACGTGTCCCACTTCTCTTAAATCTCTAAATAAATTGATCTCTTTGAATTTTGGTGTCAATACTGTAATTCACTGGGTTTCTGACTTGCATACTGACCAGTAGCTAAAATTTTTTTTATTTTTATTTTCAGTTAAATACTGACATGACGCCTTTTCCTTTTCAATTCCATCTATAACAGTGTTTGCAGAATCCAAGCTGTCCAGATTGTGTTACTCCTAACATCCAGTTGACTTCTCTACTTCAGACTTGTAAATATCAGTATTTAAACTGAGATATTTTATGACATATTTTTATGCAACGTCATCACTTAGGCCTGGGGTCAAAGATCTTCTATAGAGAGCAGATGTGTAGCCGTATTTTAGTACCTGAACTTGAGCTGTTGTATCGGTGAGTTCTCGTAGATCAGTCATTTTATCAAAGTCATTTTAATAAACTTGTAACAGTTCAAATATAAATGAGATGCATAGATACAAATCAAATAAGCTAAAATATACATAAAAAATAATTAAAAAAACAACTGAAAACATGTTTTTGCTCTATAAAATTACTTTACTCCATTATTAAATTGAAAGTTTTTTTAATTAATATTTTTATAAAGTCAACCAAGTACTACATTCTTTACAGTGCGTTTTGGTGTTTACCACAAACATCTTAATGAATCAAAATTAAATCACTTTTATGCAAATATTCACATTTTAATCAACGCCATAACAAGTTAAACTCCAACATTTTACAAGAAAATAAGAAGGTCATAAATATCTCCTACATTAATAAAAACCGTGTATGTTATTTTTAAATTGAAAACTATAAGACAACATCATTATCGGCGCCAACCTGAAACTTTATTTTCATCAGACTCTTTTCCGGCGCGCCTGTGACGTAAGCAGAATGCGACGGCGCTTGGAGCTCCGTGTCTGAGCAGCAGCAGCAGCAGCAGCAGCAGCGGGGAGAGATGGACGCGCTGCCGGAGCGGAGCGGCGGCCTGTGGCGGCTCACGGTGCTCCTGCTCTCCGTGTCGTCGCTGCCCGCGGTCACGGCGCTGCTGGAGGGGCTCTACTGCGGGACCGAGGTCTGCTACGACGTGCTGGGAGTCTCCCGGGAGGCCTCCAAGGCGGAGATCGCAAGGGCTTACCGGCAGCTGGCCCGCCGGTACCACCCGGACCGGTACCGGCCCGAGGAGCCCGGAGATGAGGAGAACGCTCACACGAAGTTCCTGCTGATTGCTACAGCTTATGAGACACTGAAGGTGAGTAACGGTTCAGTCCTACTTTACTCTCATTCAAAAACTTTATTTAAATGTTGTAGCTGTGACAAGTAAGGATCTATTGTAGCAGTCCGCAATGCAACCAATCACAAAAAGCCTCTGACTGAAGACACTCAAGTTTGTCCAGAATGTTCTGGATTTTAAGAAGAGTTATTTTTTGCTCCGTCATCTCCAGTGGCTCTTATCTCCTGCGGCGTATTAGAGCCATACTAAGAAAAAAATAATAAACGAGAATAAAGTCATACAAAAATAATCAAATTAATATACAAATAAAGTAGTAATTAAATAATAAAGTTTTAGTATTTTGAGAAAAAAGTTGTATGAGACTAAAATTGAAATAATAAAGTTTCATATTATTCCAACTTTATTTTTGTACAAATTCTCGTAATATTATGACTTTATTCTCATTATTTGTATGTTATTTTCATGCAACTTTATTTATGGTTCAAATTTCCTCTCATTTGACTCGTTGAAATACAGAAAAGTTAATTACTGACTCAGATATTACCCAAGTCCACATAATCACCCGTCCACCGGCCGGCGTGCTTTAGAGTTGGTACAAACATCTTTCTAAAACCGCCATCTTGATTTTAGAGAGGAGAGTTTTTCTTCGTTCTATTCTAAACTTCCCAGCCAGCCTCCAATATTCTGTGTTTTTATGTTATTTTTCTAGTAATGCTGGATAATCCTGATTTAGTTTTTTCTTCCCTCTGCAGGATGAAGACTCGCGGCGCGATTACGACTACATGCTGGACCATCCTGAGGAATACTACCAGCACTACTACGCCTACTACCGCCGCCGCCTCGCCCCCAAGGTCGACGTCAGGATCGTCATCCTCGTCACCATCTGCGCTATCTCTGCCATCCAGGTAGGAGCGCTGCGTTCAAACCCCCGGTTCTGGTTCTGGTATTACATTTTGTTTTCATGAGGACATTTATAATTAATTTAATTTATTTATTTATTTATTAATGATTAACAAAAATATTTATTAGTTTTGATTTCTTGGGGACATTTATTTTTTTTTACTTATTAATAATAAATACATTGATTTTGCATTAATAAACAAATGTATTAGTAAATAAAACATTCATTTTTAAAGTAAGTTTATGTTTATGTAAGTTTATGTTATTTGCATATTTATTATTCATTTATTTAACTAAATATTATTTACTAATTTATTTATAAATAATGTATTGATAAATACATTCATTACTGTATTAGATTAGAATAAAGGAAATGACATTAATATTAATAGGGGTGCACAGCACCCCCTGCTGGCTGGAGTTTATAAATAAATAAAAACGTTAAACATGAATCTAGTTTTACAATCTATTCCACATAGATCTGTGGGTCTGAAGCATTCTGGTTCTGGATGTGAAACGTTTCCTCCAGCCTCTTCCACGCCTAGTATAACCAGTGCAACCAGTTCAACCAGTACAACCGGTGTGACCAGTATAACCAGTACAACCAGTGTAACCAGTTCAACCAGTGTAACCAGTATAACCAGTGTCTGCTCTCCAGTACGTCAGCTGGTGCAGCAGCTACAACAAGGCCATCAACTACCTGGTGACCGTCCCAAAGTACCGCATCCAGGCCATGGAGATCGCCAAGCAGCAGGGCCTGCTCAGCCGCACCAAGGAGAAGGGCAAGAACCGGCGCTCCAAGGAGGAAATCCGTGAGCAGGAAGAGGATGTGATCCGTGACATCATCAAGAACAAGATTGACATCAAGGGCGGCTACCAGAAGCCGAGCCTGTCGGACATCCTGCTGTGCCAGATGGCGCTGTTCCCCTTCTACCTGAGCCGCTACATGGCCTGGTACGCCCGCTGGGTGTACCGCTTCACCGTCTGCCGGGAGGAGTACGGCGAGGAGGAGAAGCTCTACCTCATCAGGTCAGTGGCGCCGACCCGCGCCGCTCGGTTTGGGCTGAGGTTCTGACGCCCTGGTTCTGCTCTCATCAGGAGGAACATGAAGCTGTCGCAGGCTCAGTTCGACAGTCTGGAGGAAAACACCAAGCAGACGTTCCTGGAGAAGCAGCTGTGGCTCCGAGAAAACTACGAGGTACGAGGCCCCTTTAAGAAACTCTGGGCCAATCAGAGGCCACTTCCTGTTTCTGAAAGTTTAAAAATAATAAAAGAAGATACTCTCACTCCAAACCGCTAACATATAACATCTGATTCAAAACCATATATATATATATCTTATATTTTATTTACAAGATTAAAACGATAAAATTAGAAGAATAAAGTTGTTATTAAATAACGAGGATAAACTCAAAATGATACGGGAATAGATTCAATAAAATCATCTAAATACAGGAATAAAGTCGCTAAATGAGAATAAATTTGAAACTATGAGAACAAAGTAGGATGTGCCGATCAGGTTTTTTTCTGCTGATACCGATCACCCCTGAGGGATGATCCCCGATACCAATCACATAATTATTATTATTTTTTTTTTTTTATCATAAACACTGCCGTTACATTATGTGGAAAAAGGAACCATGAATTCACCTTAATTTAGACAAAAACTTGTTTTTAATAACTTTTTCCA
>CAEGAF010028849.1:0-20667 GCA_903067075.1 Micropoecilia bifurca | reverse complement strand
TACTCTGAGTCCCTCCCGGATGACCGAGCTTCTCACCCTATCTCTAAGGGAGAGCCCGGCCACCCTGCGGAGGAAACACATTTCGGCCGCTTGTATCCATGATCTCGTTCTTTCGGTCATGACCCAAAGCTCATGACCATAGATGAGGGTGGGAACGTAGATCGACCGGTTAAGTAACCTTTAGAGTTAAATCACCGTCACGGATATCAACTGAAAAACGAGGAATAAACTTTGTGATGGGATTCCACTTCCAACATTTCAACTTTGCAGCTTTATTCACTCTATATTGACCTCAAGACAGGTTCATTCACAGACAAATGACAGGTCGGTTCTTTTAACAATACCAGTTAATAAGAAAGAATATATTAATATTGGAGAAACCTTGCAATTATAGTTTAATTTAAGATTTTGAAGGTGGGTTGCTTCATCTTCAATACATCACCCCAAATGTTTATCTGTATTTATCTTAAAGCTTTACCAGATCAAATAAGTGATCTTCTCTTAATACCTGATGCTTTATTGCCGAGTGTGAATTTATATAATAATGGAAATGCATGTCAGCCTCTTATCATTTTCAATCTGAATATAACACAAAGCACAAAGCAAAGAAACACTGTAAAATCTTTGAAAAACACCTGTGGAGGAATAAAGTGACTTTCAAGAGAGAAAGTGATTCAGAACACAAGAAGAGCTTCACCTCAAAAAAAACAAAAAACAAAGCAGAGCAAGGGAAAAAAAGGACAAGATGACAAGCAAAGATTAAAGCTTGAGTGTGTCTGGGAGCAGTCAGGAGGCCACATACACCTGACATGACTGAGCAGGAAAGTCACATCAAAGGCTTTCTAACACCTGAAACTCTATGCATTTATTTGACTAATAAAATAAATGGAACAACAAGAAATTATCCAGCCACACAATCATCGAAGCCTTCAGCCTGTCAACAACCAACAGGCTGAATGTTTCATTAGCAGCCAGTTCTTCCTGGTAACTGAGGAAGAAATGCACTGATCTGCTTTTTCCTCTTCTGATATCAGTAGCTGAGTCTCAGCTGATATGATCTGATACAGAAAAACAGCAGAACTGACCTAAAACATTCATTTTTTAAAAACAGACGTACATTTTCTGAATTACAGATTTATTTGCCAACTTCACACCAGTACAGAACAATGAAATACACCAACAGCTTCACAAGCTGGGTCCAACATGTAAAAACAACTTTCATCTGTTCAGTCAGTGCAGTTAGGATTAGAACAATGTAAAATAAATGATAAAGAAAGTAAAACTGATAAAAACAATAGTCGACTATTGTAAAAATAAACTGTAACAGACCTTCTTTCAAATGGTTCAGAAAGTGCAATTAGGAATTCTAAATATAATGTAAAGTAAATTATAATTTATGATGTCGTTCAGACCACAAAGTATAGAATTAAAATGAATAGATCTGTCCTTATGGATTGGGAACATTGCTACCAATATGCAATCTAAAAAATTGTTCAACATCGGAGCTGATATCAACATTGATATAGATCAGATCAGAGCATCTCTACATTTGGGGTGTTTTATTGGAGAAACTGGTGAAGTCCAGATTACTCAGAACTGCATTTATGATACTGCAAGGAGTTCTTGCAGTAAAAATGAAAAGTAATAAATTACTTGACAAAGGCTATAGAAGCAACATTGAGGCGTGATGTAAACCCAGATATTAGGAGGACCTCCCAGCACTAAGAGCTGGAGAAACAAAGCTACAGTTTGCTCTGGATTCATGTGTGAATAAAATAGCCAGTGGAAACCATAGCAAGGTAAAATATATACCGTATTTTCTGCACTATAAGGCGCACATAAAAACATTCAATTTTCTCAAAAGCCGACAGTGAGCCTTATAATCTGGTGCGCCTAATATATGGACCTATATCGAGCCACAACAGGTCTAGCAACTATGGTGAGCCGACTTCATTTTCCCCCATAGAAGAAGTGTGCAGAGCATGCTGGGATAATTGTCAGAACGCTGGTTTGTTAATAAAGTTTGATAATACATTTAAAGCCGGGGTGGAAGAGAGACAGAGACTGCGGCAGCGTGTCGGTTGGTCTGTGTTACCCAGAAAGCAGTTGGGCACAATATAGCAACACCAACACCGTGAGTGAAACAATGACTGGGGCAGATACTATATAAAGCACTCTGGACCTCTTCTTTACAAATGTGGATTGTAATAATAGAGTATGGAACAAATTGGCAACCCAAACTGAAGCGCCTATTCTATGCGCCTTACAATGCGGTGGGCCTTATATATGAAACAAGTTTTAAAATAGGCCATTTATTCAAGGTGCGCCTTATAGTGCGAAAAATACGGTAAGTGTTTCAATTTTTCTTTTCATTTTACCACTCAGGAAGAAACACACACCTGTGCTGGTTTGAATGCCTCTTGAATCTACAGCGCTAAAACTAAACCAGAAACTTATTTGCTCCAGATTATGGGTGAGGAATGCAATGGTATGCAGCAGCAGTGTGTGACCGTGCTGGTGACCAGCTTGACGAGGTGTTTGGTTCTCCAACCCATTTCAGAGGCCCCTGTTTGTTCAGCTGGGTAAATTGTTACTATGTGTTGTTTCTTCAGTAACTTCATTAATCAACCAATCAGATCGATCTACAGATGAAGCAGAGCGTCGTTGGTGGGAAGGTTTTTCATGGCCGCCAGCATAATCTTACTGCTCAACCCTTACAAATATGTTTTCCTTACAAACGTGGCTTTACTGAAAATTTACTACCAAAAAGTAATGCTACAATAAAGAAGTAATCAGCTAGACAGACTTCCTTTCTTTATCTGCTGCATTTGCACTGCGGACTCTTTCTGAAAATGTTTTATTTAGAAAAACAACCTAAATGTTCATTTCTAAAATGATCATGACATTTTTTTCCAACCATATCAGGTAAGAGTGAGACGATCATTTATTTGCTGTGTGTGTTTCTTTTCTTTAGGCCACACAGTGTTTTAATCAGCAGAAACAAGACTAAACAGCCTCAGGGCTTTTCCTGCGCTTGTCATCAGAATTTTGAAAATGATGCATTTTTAAAAAGTCACTACAACCCAAAAACTGATTATATTCACGAGCAGACCCCTCCCTGGAGACCTCAGTCGTTTGGCGCAGATACTGTCTCAAAGGAAAGCAGGAAAGAAGAAGAATCCTCTCTTTAACTCCCTCTCATTAATGCCATTTAATTAAAAGCTTATCGCTTGTTGTTAAGGTGCCAAAAGAACAGACAAGCACAGCTCCGGCTGGTAGCAACGGGACGTGGAAAAAGTCCAGTTTAAACTTAAACAGATACACAGACAGCAGCCGTCTGCCAACTCCAGTCTCATTAGGTAAAGTTTGTACAGATTTTTTGAAGCAGGGGTTCACTAAACAGGGCTGCTTCCCCCGTTTTCACATCCACCATCACTCACTGTTCGCTGCACTGCACAAGATAAATGGACTCTGTGTCCCTGGTATCCATCTTGTCTAGAAACTATTTGTCTCCATCTCTGTTCTTGGGGTCAAAGACTGCACTAATTAAAACAAAGGAGGGAGATAAAGGAGACAAACAACAACAGAGCAACTTTCCTCATGTCCTTCACTTTGATGTGGCTCGTAGGAACGGTGTGTGTGAAATGAATAGATGGAATATAAGAACAGCTCAAAGAAGGGTTTCATTAAGGCAGCTCCTAAAGAGGAAAACCTATAAAACAGCAGCATAATTCTAGTTCATTATCACAAACAGCAGGTTCTAATAACTAATAAGGTCTTAACCAGACGATGATCCAAAACACAGCTCCAAATCTACTCCGGCATTCACTCAGAGGAACAAGTCAAATGTTGTGCAATGGCCATCCCAGTCACCAGACATGAACATCACTGAACATCTGTGGGATGATTTGAAATGGTCTGTCCATCAAACACCAACTGAACTGGAATCGTTTAGTAAGGAGGAATGGTACCTTCATCCAGGATGCAGACGCTCACTAGAAGCTACAGGAAGATTCTAGAGGCTGTTATTTTTGCAAACGGAGGATCTATTAAATATTAATGTGATTTTTCTGTTGAGGTGCCCAAATTTTTGCACCTGTCCATTTTTTTCTGTGTATTTTGCACATTTTCTATTTAATCCAATGAACTTCATTGAACTGCTGAAATATTACCGAGTCCATCGGTTATATGATACATCAAACTGAAATATCTGATCCAAACACCCACATATTTGGAAATGAAAATTAACATTGTCAAACTTTTTCATATGATAATCCAAAAGAGCAGTCAGTACTCACCGTTGATAACTGGGGTGTATACTACAATGCCAGCTAGGTTAGGGTCAGACACTGTTTTGTGCAGAATGAGTCCTCCGATACTGTAACACACAACATACACAGATTAACTGATGGTGTATTTTTAACATTAAAAAAAGAAAAAGGAAAAGAACAAAAATAGAGAAGAACCAGTTTCATCATTTGTTGACTAGGAGGTGAATGTGGAATAAAGGATCTGGTCTTAAATGACCTTACACACACAGAGATATACAGTATATATACACATCTGTCCAGTCTTTATGCTTACTGCTCATACGTATTGTTACCTGTTAAAAATGGTTTAAGGATTTGATGTATTGGTGCTGTGTAGGAGACTGAAATACCCTGAGGGTAAATCCCAAAGGGATGGATAAAGTTTCTTTCCATCCATCTATCTATCTATCTATCTATCTATCTATCTATCTATCTGCAACAGATTTCCAGTTTAAATTATATATTTACAATCACCTGTGGTGTCTGAGTGGTTATCTCTCAATCAATAATTAAATCTAAAGTTCCCCCAAACTGGAAGAGATTAGAAATCAGTAAACGCTGAGAGAGGTTCATGGTTGGAACACCTTTTCTCAATAGAGGAAAAACACAGCTTTTAAAATATGATATAGCTACTGCTGTTCAGGTTCTCCTCCAGACGTACTGTAAAAACCACCTTTCAATAGCCATCTTTCCATCAACATGTTTTTCTAACGTATTGCACTAGAAAAGGTTGATGAAAATTTAAAATGCCGTAATATTTCTATTTTGCAAAAATGTTTTTCTGCTTGTCTGTGTTTTAATGCATCAAAGGGAAACACATTTTCTGAAAAGGTTTTGAGGTAATGAGCTTTTCCTGCCCAAACCTCCAGCTCTGAGGACGACTCTTTTCATTTATCTGAGATGTGTGATCCATAACCTTTATTTGACCAGGTATGTTTCATTGACATTAAGAATCTACTTTATAAGAAACCTGGGCAAACATGCTAGTAGCAACCTCTACTTCCTGTTTATTGCAGTCATGCGTAGCGTCAACATCTGATGAAATCCCACTTTCCGTGACCTAGTTGATTTGCTCCAAATGAGTGGATGGGAACAAGCCTAATTCTTTCTTTTGAGCCACTGTTTGAAAGATTGCTCAAAAGTTGCTTGACAGTTGAATGGAAACACAGCTGAATCAATAACTTTTACTTGTATAGCACATTTCAACAAAACTGCAGTCCAAAGTGCTTTACATTGTGAAAACATATAAAAACATCAGCTGAATAACAGCAGTTCAGTCATTTGACCCAGGTGTGTTTGGATAAACGAAGTCACCAATTGGAGCAGTGAAAGTGTCATCGGTCATATTTTAACTGAAAATCGCTGCGGTCAACTCCTCTCTCTGCAGGAGTGTAGGAGGAGTTGGTGCTCAACGTCAGCTGACCTGTTACATTGTTTCACATTCAAAACACGTTCCAATGTCTCGTAGTCAAAACGTACCTGATTATGGAAGGTATAGCTGATGTTCATGTAGTTCGCTAGTAGGTGACACTATATGTCCAGTTTCGGAGCTCGACAAAAGGAAAGCTGAGATTACAGCAAAGTCGCTCTGGTTTATCTCTTTCCATTTCAACATGTCACAGACCATACTGGACTGGGAAATGTTTATCTGCTTCGGATGCTGCTATCCCTCGCTTTAGTCTTGCCTGGTCACTGTATTCTGCGTCGATGCCTGAGCTCTGTATTCCACACCTAAAGTCATAAATCTTCAGTAACTTCCAGCTGCTTTATTTTCCATTTCTCTCTTTCCCATTTTTCTCGACTCAGCCATGAAAATGGATGCAACCATTGCTGCAAGCCAGAAAACATCTGACTAGAAAAGGAGGTAGGAATGATGATAAATGTCATGTAATAAAAATCACAGCACAGTTTTCTTTCTACTCACTCCCTCACACACAGGTTTTGGATCTGCTCCTAACATTTATAATTAATGAGTGTGGCAGGAGGTCTTCTTACATTACAATACATTGTTACCACACAATAAAATATTTAATTTAAGATGTAAATAAGGGCTCTTGTCTTTACACATACCTTTTATTTTAAGTAGATCTATAGTAGAAAAACATATTTCCTGCAACAAGTTCCACTTTTATTTGTTGTACCATATCTCCAGTCGCTAACCCTGAAGGTATTAGCTGACAGTGAAACAGCTCTCTAACCTGGAACTGTGTTAGAGAAATTGAATTATTTTTTTAATATATATTTAGACTTAATTGTAAACCACAGTAATGTTTTAACAGTACAAGGAAAAATATATTGTATAAGGGAGGTCTCAGTAGGAACTGGAGAAAGTTGGTATCAATAGCTGCTTTTACAATGACCATTTACTTTGACATTGACATTCGGCATTTCAAAAATAAATCTGTTCAATGGAAACAATTTCTGTTGTATGACACAGATTGCTTTAAATAATGGTAGAACTGGAGTCAGGGATTTGTGCAAATTGAAATTATAAAAATAAATTAACTTAATGGAAACAGCAATTTTGAAAAAAAAAAAACTCATTTTCTGATACAAAGTTTTGCCACCTTAATCTCTCTATGTTAAGGTGGCATTGTGTGGTTTTATTGTTTTATTGTGTGGTTAAGGTGGCCTAACCTTAACCTTTCTAGGTTAAGGTGGTGCTTTGGCTGTATTGAAATTGTTTTTTTGGCAAAACTACAATGGAAACAGTTTTTTCGCATCACACAAGTCAGATGATCAACATCCTGATGTTGCCACTGACATTGATTGGCCAATCAGTGGAGGAGCACTGATTGAAGAAGTTCCACTCTCAGCATGGATTTGAACTTGTGTCTTCAATTACTTCAGCAAAGCTCACAGTTTTTACCAAATTCTGTAGCCTTCGGTGTACTAATCTGCTCCATAGTCAAATCTTTTCAGGCTTTCTACTGCCTCTAGTGGTTTGGGGGTGGTAGCACAATTAATATAATTACATTACTAAATCAGAATACTGCAAAGTCTTATTTATTATTAATTTTTCATTATGTTAAGAATGCAGAGCTAATTAAATATGATCTAAACAAGACCTTAAAGTGGTTCCAGCTTCTCTCGATGACCAACCTGTTGAAACTGTGGCAAATTTTAAATACCTTTGGTTGTTCCTGGACAGTCAGCTCAACTTTGCTGAAAACATTGACTATATTTTGAAGAACTGTTCTCAGACACTCTACCTTTTAAGAAGACTTAGTGATCTTCTTAAAGTGACCCAACTAGACCCATATGTCTTGAATTTGGAAAAAAATCACTTTATTTATCACGAAAGAAGGGTTCAGTGAATGCTCATATGAATATGATGGGTTCGATACCTCACAAAAGGTTAAGAACCACTGCCCTAAACTGATAATCTGACTTAGGTAAGTTTTAAATAACATCCATTCATACTGAATAAACCAATAGATTGTTGTTGATATTTCAACAGTCAACCTAGGTGGTGATATGCACTGTTGGATTAATGTTTTCTGCATCTCCCTGGCTAATAAACCATGAAAGGCCGAGTTGAATTATGTGCGCAGAGAGAGAAGAAAGTGCTGCAGAGGAAGAGAGATGCTTCCCTCCTATGGGCTTTATTTGTAAGGAGCCAGGCTCAAGGGGAACGGAGGGTGTGAGCGCTCACTGCTGCAATTTGTTTAAGGGAATGCGTCATCCAACAAAGCAGATGCTGGGAGATCCATAAACAGGATACAGTGACTAGCAAAAAAATTCATAACAAAAGTGAGTTCCAGTAGAATTGGGTGTGTAAAAATGATGAAACCCTACAAAGCGCTGGTCCATCACATGAAATCCACACAAGATCACACAAAATTACACTTTGGGTTTTTCTTCTCCTGACAAGTATCAACATACCTGCTGATGACCATGGCGGTGATGACTGGCTCCCATCCGGAGTACAGCAGTGTGCGGCTTGCCGGGTGCTTGGAGGAAATGACAATCCATAGAGGAGTCAGACACATGAAGAAGGCGCAAACCAACGATGATACGTAAGGATAGGAATCTGGGAAGAGAGCAGGAGAAACATGCTGAAAATATACATCTTTAGCTCCCATGTACATCATTTATTAAGACAAATTTGCATAAGTTATTCTAATTGTAGAATGCCTTGTTTCCACTGAGTGGTACGGTACGGGTCAGAGTAGTTTGTTTCCTTTGTAAGTGGCCCATATAACTGACCATTATTGACCTGTATCATACAGTACTGGTGGTGGAAATGCTCTAACCCAGTGGTCCCCAACCTTTTTTGTGCCGCGGACCGGTTGAGACTTTGAAATTCTTTTGCGGACCGTGGAGGGGGAGGGGAGGGGGGAGGGGTACCAAGAGGCCGTTACACAGAGCGGATTGTAACGTAGGACTCACCTACCGGGCCACGATGTGTGTCTCTTTTCCCCTTTGCTGCTTGTAGCTCAATGTTGGCGCACAAGTAACCGAGAGAATCCGGTTACAGGATTTTCAAAATAAAAGATGCTCCAGACTCAAATAATACGTAAGACGGAAATATTTAATTATTTCTTGCGCCGCAGACCGGTACCAATTGGTCCACGGACCAGTACCGGTCCACGGACCGGGGATTGGGGACCACTGCTCTAACCGCTCCTACCAATGTCCTAAGTGATCCTGCTAATTCTGCCCTAGCAGGATCTCTTAGGACCCAGAAAAAACCAAGATAAGAAATAAATTGCCAACGAGGATGAATGATTGATGTCTGTTCAAAAAATAAAATGCAAAGAGCAAACACACAGTAACAAAGTTAATATTTTATTTCAAGTAAGTATTTCTGAGTTGTGGTTTTCTGCATAATTAGAACCAGGGACGATGCCTTCCGTCTGCCATGCCCCCTTCCCCAAAAAAATCATAAAGAAGAAATCCATTAAAATTCTGAGGTAGTATGTAAAATAGTCTCCATAATCTCAGCAGTAAGTAGGGGGCGCCAAAACTACATTGCTATTCAGAGAACCAATGAAAAACTAGATCTAAGTCCAAATAACAGGTCATATAAGTTTTTCATCTGGTGCGCTCTAATGTTGCCATGGGCATCAAAACCACCACTGAACATCAGACTGTACTGTAACTCCTTTCATTAGGACAAGCCAAGTTTAATATCTCAGGAAATAAAACTCATAGATTAAGTCAAATAATTTTTTTTAAATTAATTTCAGTGTCTCAGTAAAAATGAATATTGGACATTGGAAACCCATGTTGTTGTACCCTAATCAGGGAATTAACTCCAAACACCTGCAAAGGTTTCCGAGTCTCTAACAGTCTGGGTCAGAACTCTTACAAACAAGATTCAATCATAAAAACATCATTGTATGTTCTTAGCACTTTATGTAACAGGCTAAAAAAGCAGTACATAATAATGATGTAAAGAAAATGATGCAACTCTAAACTGAATTCAATCAGTTCTGTTTTGAACAGTACTTGTAACTGAACTAAACTGAACTAAACTCACTGCCTGACAGACCACATTCAAACAAACAGGAAAATAACCAAGCACTTTATTTCATCACAATTTAACTTTAATCTGCAAATATTAAACTTTTGTGAATTTTTTTTTTGCTTTTGCATGACTTTAAACTTGATATTTAACACTCCATCTATTTTGATTAAACAAAATGGCTCAAGTTTAGACTTGAGCCACTTTGCAAAGATGAGAGGGCAAAACTGGTAGAGATATGACCCAAATCATCCCCCATAAACACATAATTTTGTTTCACTATACATTTGCAAGGCACTGCATACACACATGTACACACACAGTGCATCATAACATTTTGTACTATACAGTTTTCTGCATGAGGAGAATTTTGACTTCATGTGTTGTGGTAGCCACAACAACAGCAACTGCCATAAATAAACCTATCGTCTCAGTCCCTGCAGCTGTCATGGCCGTCGCCGTGGCGACATTTGGTACTGGGCTGACTGCTTCCAAAGTTAGAAGTTCTGCGGATGTATTTTGATGTGAATTTAACAGAAAGTGTCTGTGTGACTGGGGTGAAGAACAACAGGGCTCCTGTTTACAGTCTCACTGTACAGCTCTGTCCCAGAACTATTTAAATTTAGCTCCAAATATTTAATCGTTTCTTTTATTAATAATTTTACACGTTTCTATGACTGCAAGAAACCTGACAGAGGTTCTAATGTATTGGATGAAAAGCTTTATTTGAGAGCCTAAGACAGGATAGTGGATCAGAATGTATCTATCTGGATGGGATCTGTTTGAGAAGAGAAGAGAACATGGCACAGAAATGAATCAGGAGGGCCCCCTACTGGCTGACTGAGGAAAGTGTCTAATTACGCATCAAGAGTAAAGGAAATCATGGTCTATTAAGGAACTTTTTAAAATATGAATGATTTCACAGGTATTATTAGTATCAACATTTAGCAACGCATCAGATGTTTGAAAAAACTGTTTTTCAAACCTCAAAGTTCAGACATATGTAATCAGAAATGATTTTTATTCACTGTTTTATAGCTCCAGTGTTGAAAACCTTTATTTGGTTTGCTGGGTGTCTCAGTTTCCAGCGGGTTGATCTGGTTTCGGGTCATTTTTTGCATGTCTTCCCCTTCTCTGTCTCTACCCTATTTCCTCTCAGACTTATCCTTTCAATATTTATTAGCATTTAATTTTATGATGCAATAGCAGAGACATCCTTAAGACATCTGCATCTTGAAAAAAATGGATGATGTAGATCCCTGAGTTTTGGATATTTTCAATAGGTGTTTGTTTATATCAGTGGTAACCTCATAAAAAGACTATTTGATTTTTTTACTAAGCCTTTCAGTTTGTTCTGTCTTGATTCTACAAAAAATGACATGGTGGAATCTGCAGCGCATGTTTTTGAACATTCTGGATTTGATTTAAATCATCCTCCCACCTGGTAACAAACATGATGTCGTCTTAATGAGAGTGCTGTGTTGAATTATTTTAATCCTCTGAAAACGTTTACTGCAAGACAATATGAAATGGGCCTGCCTGTTAGAATTTATTTATGAAATCTTAATTCATTATGTGGAATCATTTGAAATGCTTTTCTGGAATTAGCTCTCCCTCAGAATGAGGAAAACATAAAACCCAGAAAATAAACACTTAAACGAAGGCATAGCTGCTTCCTGCTAATAGTCATGTAATTCTGACTGTGGCTGTGAAAGCTTCATAAACACAGTAGTTAGCTACAGACCAGGCCAGAGTTATGAGGTCACCAAAACTGGCTGCAGTGGGTGTGGCTACATTGTCTGGGTTGATGCCGGTCTTTTCTGAACCTACACATTTTTAAATTAATTTCAGATTTAAAACAAAACAACAACATAAGATTCTAATGTTTCAATCATTGGGGACAAAAATGGGACTCCAGGTTTTCCCCTGAAATGTCTCATCTAATGAAACCGCTATCATGTATTGTCTTGTTTCGTGAGCTGGATGCATCATTACACCACTTGGTGAAAGAAAAATTTTTATTTTTACAACAACTTGTCAAAAACTTCTGAAGCCTGCATGGGTCAGTGGGAAAGTTGTATATGATCTCATTTAAAAGTTGGCTAAAATAGAGACAGGACTCATAAACAAACTAAACTGACAGATTAAATCATTAGTTTCCAACCATTAGACCTTTAAAGGAAGACACAGCTGCTCCCTGCTAATAGTCATGTAATTCTGACTGTGGCTGTGAAAGCTTCATAAACACAGTGATTAGCTACAGACCCAGACATTTGTAGAGGCCTTGGCTTATCCAGGCCAGGATGGCCAGAGTGATGAGGTCACCAAAACTGGCAGCGATGGGTGTGGCTACGTTGTCCGGGTTGATGCCGGTCTTCTTCGACCCCACAATTACCCCGACCATGAGGATACCTAAACACAATGAGAAAATGGCAGGGAACTTTAGCAGTGGTTATTACTAACATGACTTTAAGCTGATCATTATGGAGAGAAAAAATAAAGGGAGTCACTGGAGAAGTGTCAGACAAGGTAGAAATGTTTGCTCCAGCTGTACAGAATAAGAGGAGAAATGTAGTCAAATTAAGTTAAATTATCAGGAAAAAAATCCCATCTGTTTCCACTTCTAGAGGAGATTGGAAGAAGAAACTTTGGGAAGGGAGATTTATTTTAAATAAGTAAACATTTCAGTTTCCCAATGGACAAAGATAGAACCCCAAAGTATTTCAAAGAAAAGTGAATACTCAAAAATAAGGAAATATAGGAAAAGGGGCAAGAAAAAAACAAAAGGGGGGAAAGTAAGTGGAGAAAAAAATAGGAGGAAAAGAGGAAAAAAAATAAAAGCAAAAAAAGAAAAAAGTAGAAAGAAAAAAAGAGGGAAAAGCAAAAAAAGAGGGGAAAGCAAAAAAGAACAAAGGAACAAAAGAGAAATAAAACGAGTTTATTCTCCTGAGTAAATATTTCATGAGTAAAGAAAAACTAACCCTGACATGTCAGTAACAAACCAGACTGTTAGTGTTTTTAAGGAAGTGGTGCTGAGCTCCAGTTGTGACACTTATGTTAGGAGTGTTTACCCTGCAGCAGGGAGGCTATGAAGGCCGTGGCTACGCTGCTTGAGCAGAGCAACACAGCATGGCTCATCTGAAACGTCCCCTCTGTGATCCAACCCAGTACGACGGCTGCTACAGCTGCCAGGAAGCCCACCACCGTGGCCTGGACCTGGAAACACACAGGGGTTTCACTTCAGTGTTTAAAAACAATAATTTAAATGACAAGTCGACATTATTAAAAAGAGACAGCCTGTGTTGAAGAATATAATCTGCCACAATCATTTCTGATGTTATTCCACAACGAGGCACACAAACAGCCCGTCATCCCGCGGTGACGTCGCTGTGTGTTCCTGTGTGTTGACCAGTGTGTGGGTGGATGACCAGCAGCAGTCACATGAAAATTCATCACCTACTGTCAGCTGCAGCTCATGAGAAGGTAAAACAGCCATGGCCTCATTCCTCTACAATATATTACAATACAGTAAAGAGCAATGTTTTTCTTCCAAACTTATGTACAACTTACTGTTAAAATACCCGTAAATGTGAAAAGAAAAAAAGCTAAATCAAGAATCTGACTGACTGATGAAAATAATAAAACCTGGAATTACAGAAGCTGTGTAAAACACCTCTTCAGTTGTTTTACAGTGTTTCTTACGTAGCTGTGACAAACCTCAGAGTATTTTATTGGGATTTTATACAATGGACCAACAAAGTAGCTCACCATTTTTAAATTATTCATGTTTTTAAAAGAATTGTTCTGTGAAGGCTTATGGGTTTGATGGAGAACAGCATCACAGAACAAACCCCCCAAAAACAACTCAAAGATCATTTTCCTCCCAATTAAAACCCTTTAGCCTTTTTGTGCTCATTTAACCCATAAAATCCCAATGACAATCCCAAAGTTAAATTGCGAACACGTATTGGGTGCCAATACTTTTGCAGGGTGCTGGATGGGAGCCGACTGGGTAACTACCTGCTTCAGCGCCAGGTTGCCGATGATTAGGTTCCACTTCTCTATGGGAGAGTCCATCTTCCCAACATTTACCTACATACAGAGTGATAGATAGAGAGAGTAAAAAATAAACACTAGTGCAGTGCTGAAATTGTGCTTTCAGCACTGCATGACCAGAAGGAGTCATGCAGTGACAACATGACCAGAAGGGGTTAAATGTGCTGTTAGAGGAGCTGCAGAGGGTATTTGATCTGACTGAACTCTGCTTGCTGTTGACACAGTGCTGTGAAGGCGGAGCTCCTCCATGCAGGGAGCTGGGGGCCAAAGAGGGAGGGGCCACCAACTGGAACCCCAACAAAGATCCAGTTCCACTCCGTCTTTTCTTTATTCAGCTTCCAGCTCTGTTCAGATTGAGAAGTGGAGAAATTCCTCTCTACCAGAACAGGAAGTGTGTCTAGCTGCCACCTGCTGCAGACCTGTACTCAGAGTTTTATAACCTGATCCTTCCAGAAGGATGTCGGGATCAGATCGTCTCTCCTCCAGGTTCCACAAATGTTCCAGCAGCTTGTCTCACACATGAACTCATCTTAACCAAAGTGGTAAAATTGGCATAGTTTATGTGCAAACTGATCACAGAACTAGAGAGCAGAATCTTCCACAGCAGCAAGCTGATTGCACATGTTGCCATTAGGTACAGGTGACCTTTACAGAGTGAGTGAGATTGAACTTTAACCATGACGTTGTGATATTATTGCAAAAATGCTAAAAGTGAAGATAAACTATTTAAAATGACTTTGCATCCATTTTGTGGTAAATGTACAGCCGTGTCTGCAGGTCACAGTACCTACTTGTGTGCAGGTGACATCATTCAAGAGTTTTGCACAGGCATGAAGCTGTGTTGCGCTTTCAAAATAAAAGCATGCGAGTTAAAAGATTTCCAAGTCAATTCTTTTTCCTCAACGGTGTCATATTTGGACACCTGTCTTCCATATTGGGTGAGACGTGACTCCCACCTCCCTCACATCCCCAGTTCCTACTCCTATCTATCAGTGTGGAATGATAAACGAGACAATAAATACTCATACCTAGTACTGGTATCAAGTCATACAAAGTATTAAAATGCTCAAAAACTCCACACTGTGGTCAGCTGACTCATGGAATCCTTTTGTGACTCTGCCAGCTGCAAACAGGCAGCCACACCATGGAAACTAAAGGAATGATAATGTTGGCAAGCTGCTGTGAGTAACACAAGTAGATCTTGTTGAACAGCTTTGTTTGAATGCTGGTTCCTGTCAGTACCATGATGCTGTGGTATTTTTTTCTGATGGTTATTCTGACAGCAGCATTTGCATCGTTAAGACAGAAATAAAAAATGAGCTGATGGAGGACTCACAGCTGTGGACAGCCTGGAGGCCAGAGTCATCTCCAGGTTCCCCTTCAGGCCCAGCAGAGCAGGAACCAGGATGAAGATCTCTGTGATGAACTTGAAGGCCTCCCAGTGCTGCAGACACATTGGAAACAACATCTGACCTCTTATCACGCAGCCTAATTTGATATTTAAAGATAAAAGCCCTGGTGTCACACCACTAATAAATACTCTCCCATTTAAAATAGTTCTGTTTTTAAATCAAATTTCAAAGAGGATCAGAAAACTACAAGGAAGCAAAACTAACACAGATACAGTAAACCAAATCGACCAGAATTGGTTTGCTGCAACCAGAAAGCTGCTCGTCTTGTTCCTTCATCTTCTTCATGCTGTTTGTTCTCTAATCAGTCACTACAGTGTTTTATTGCAGACATATATGCAAAAAAATCAACAGATCCCTCATACAATTGTGAGTTGATTGCAAATGTTCCATGATAAATTCATAATTAAGTGACTGCTACCTCCCACCTTCAGGTGTTTCTGACTACTACGTCAAGTTACAGTCCATGATAGAATAAATATGCGTTAGTGTCTGTCTTCGTTTTTCTAACTCTTCATTTTGTTCTATATGTAGCATTACATATTTGGAACATGGAAAAGTTCCTGTAATCTGGATCCAACTTCCAGAAACCTGAAAAACTGCTGAAACACTGAGTTCCTTTACATCAATAAAGTCTAAAAGCTGCCTTTGATTCATAATAACTAAACCATTGATTAATATATTTGATTGTTTTGATGATGGCATTTAACAAAATGTAATGTTTACTGATGTTTCAAAATTGGTTACCGCTTTATCTTTTTATAGTGCAAAGAACTCTGAACTGCCTTGTTGCTGAATGTGCTGCACAAATAAACCCGTCAGGAATTTACAAAGGAAAAATATCACAAACATCCTTTGTTTTCTAAAGAAGAACCACAAAGATCATTAATTTAAATAACAAAAAACAAGACAAAACACAGACAGATTATCTGCATTAATAATGAGATTAAATTACGGATAGACTTTTTACTAATTAGGATATTTATGATTTCCTTTTTTGCACTTTGGGGATTTTCAAAATAAAGGGCGGTGAATACAAAAGCATGTCACATTTTTTTCAGAAACTCTTTTTTAAAATAAGGCATCTTTTCTACTTTGTGCTCAAGGCAGAGTTTATTCCAGTGGTGACTGCATGGCCTTCACAGTGCAGAGTTAATGCGGCTGACCATCAGCTCCACAACCAGACGTTATTTAATAACCATAGATGAGCCGTTAATCCCAGTCTGTTCAGATGGGATCTTAACTGGTTTCACACCAGCTTACCTGAACAATATCCAGCACCATTCCAGCTGACACCGTTCCAAAGCCAGCCAGGAGAAAAGGCACCAGTATCTGCAAAGCCATGGCCAGCGGCGACTCTTTGGGCATATTGGACCCATCTGACCCCAGCGCCTCCACTGTTTCCTCCTCCTCCTTCTCGTCGCTGGCGTCGTCCCCGGAGACCCTCCACTCTGCCAGCATGGGCTCTGTCTCAGCGCAGCCCCCTTCTCCACAGTCTGACAAAGTAATGGATGAGCGGGAGGCCCGCTCCACGACCCGCCGGCCCTCCATGTGAGCCGCCTCCTGTCTGTAGCCGTTCTGCAACGAGCCGGCCTCGGGTTTCCCCCCCAGGTCCACCATGGTTAATCGATCCTCCTGCAGCTTGGTGTAGCCAGTGGGAACCATGGTCTGGAAAATGGAGCCGATGCGCACCGGGGCCACGAGTTTCAGGGAGAGAGCGCTCCATCCGCCGGCCGCCCCGCTCATCCGCACCGCCAGGCTAGAGCCCAGGGAGTCTCCCAAGGCTCCGCCCAGGTTCTTCATGCTCATGGTGACGACTTCTAGGGTCGCAGAGGCTCATCTCTTCTCATCCATCCTGACGGCGAACTTAGCACAACAATGACGACACCGAGAGGTTCACCCAGGCTAACGGGCAGCGGCCATGTTAATACTGGCTTCTAGAAGGCATCACTGGAGGGAGACGGGAGAACAGCCACATGTCAAACAAGAGCAAAATAACCAGGATACAATACAAACCTCCAGCTCACACTTTCTGTTGACTGACTGACATACTTAATGCTGCTGCTGCATCTGCCCTTGATTCCTATAGAATAACAGATAATTGAAGGATGTAGGTTCACTTAGTTTTCTTCAATAACTGATGACATGGTTTAATGTGCCACATGTTGTTCTTCTAAAACTGATGTTCACCTCCTTTTAATGTGTCTTACATTATTATATACTGATGTGTAAACACTGAGTAAAATGTTACTGTAAATAAAATGTGAATATTTAGTATAATAAGCAATGTAACATATCAAGACTGCAGCAATGATTTAGTGAATTATTAAGGAATAGTTAGTCTGAGGAACGTTTAGATCTACAGTAGGTGCTGAACTATGCAGTGCCTGCAAAGTGTTGAACATTTACATATATTATTAAATTAGAACTACAAGTGTCAATGCATTTTATTTTAAATTTATGTAAGAAATCAACAAAATAGCAAATAATCATGAAGGGAATGAAATATTATACAGTGTCAAGCAAAAAATAATAATAATCTGAAAAGTGTGATATGAGTATTAATTTAATAACCTTAAATAATAATTTAGTATAGCCCGTTAAAGGTTACTTACAAAAATGGGAAGAAAAAAATTGAACTTTAAAGAAATGACCATGAACCCAAACTGACAGAAAGGCTTGAATGTTGATATTCACTGATGTCCTAAAATCAGATGAAGCTGAAGCTGAAAACCATTTAGCTTCCACCTCCCGGATCTGCTTTTTATGCTGCGCTTAAAAAAGTTTAAGGTTTAAGCGATATGACTATGAGCAGGAAATGTTGTTTAATCAGATAGTTAGCAGACACTTAGCTGCATCTTATTACAGACTTCCTCTTTAGCACTTTCGACGACTGACAACTTCTAGATAGAGGATTTTCAGAGAGGACGGGCAACACCAAAAACCAAAAACTAACATTACTCCTTTAGTTAGACTGTGTCCTTATATTACAAATATCTTCATGGAATTTTTGGACAATTTACTTATCAATAACGTTATAGGAAATAACCAGTTATAACCGTCGGAAGTGCCTCTAAATCATCCATTAGTTTCAGCTGACCACGTTAATAGCAACTTTCTTTTAAAAAGGGCAGAAAAAGCTGCCAGCTGTGGTCCATATTAGCTCAACATGTCCGGGAGCTGGACGCTGGACGCTAGCTGTGCAGGAATCAAAACAGCTCGCGACACCTTCCGCGTGAAGCACTAAGCTGCTTCACAAGACTCGTCTCGACAAATATCAATAAAATATTTCAATATCTACAGTTTTGTTCGTTTTTCTTTTCCTCCGAGTAAATTACCTGCTCGTCAGAGAGGATTTTCGGCCCGCAGGAAAGATGCCAGTTTTACGTGACGGCCAACCAGACATCCGCGTCACAGGGAAAAAAAGGCCAACAAAGATCGTCAATCAAAGACAATAGAAATTGTATTTGAAAATCACGGAACTGGTCGCAGGAGCCATGTTAAGCCTGTTTACAAGGTACATAAACTTCACAAAGACAGTAGTAGGGAGTTGGAGACATCAAGGATTAACTCTGGAATTTGTCTTGTTTGCAGTGCTGATGCATATGCAGATAGTACTAAACAAGTATGATTAGTACCCTACTTATGATTGTCTCATTAACATAAATATGCTCAGCTACACTGTTTCTTTGTAGAAACTCTTTCATTTTAGCTGTCAGTTATGCTTTATAACATTTTTAAAGATTATTTACAAAGATTATTTAAAACATCAGATTAGAAAAATCTTAAACTTAGAACTACAATAATATGTGAAGTAAAAAAGAAAAGATCAGAGTGATACCTCTTACCATACAGTCTCTCTTAGCCAGACCAAACAAAAGTGCCACACAGCTACTTGGATTGTAGCGTCAGGGGAAGGACGGTCAAAAAACGAACAAACCGACAAATATTACAATTGATCTAAATGTGAAGAAGCTTAATAAGGGCTGTTTTTTTTTTCAAGTAGACTCTGAAATAATTTTTTGAATATAGATTTGTTTTAGCTTCAGTAGTCTTCCTAAACTGTAGGTGGCGCTAAACAAATATAAGTGTGGTGATGTCCGGAAATCATAGCCAGGTGTTGGCTACATGTGTTGCACATGCCGAGTTAAACTTTCCTTCCAACATGGACCTAAACACGAAGGAAAACATTTCCCAGTCTTTACTGTCTTGTGGAAACGATGGAGGTCTGAATTTTTCTTCACTATCAATGAATTAGTGGATGTTGAATAATAGCAATGAAGGATATTTCTATTCTATAAAACGCCGTTTACTATGATAAGCTAATCTAACGGTGAACTGGCCTTTTCAGGAATAGTGTCGACGGCGCTAAAAACATGTTTTAAGATTCTTTTTCAGCGTTATCTATAAGTAAACAGCAGGTGTTGTTTTCTCGTGTTTTTCATTATTATAGAAATAGGAACTTGTGCATTTTTTCCATGTTTTTCTTGCATTGAAAAACTGCACCAAAACACGTAGTTAGCTCGTCCTGTTTAATTCCTTAAGACTTGGCTAAACGTTGGCTAGAAATAAGCTGTTGTAGTTCTTCAACTTATTAATGTTTTCTAAAAAGAGTTTTGAGAAATGGCTAGAGTTTTGACAGAGCCTCCTGCAGCAGTCAATGTTGCAGTGTATTTGAAGAAGCCTCTGAATGAAGACAGTGGTAAATGACTGATTTGTGTAGAAGGCAACGTCTTTCTTTTTGGGTCGAATCTGTCCAAGCCGCAGTTGAGCAATGAACTCCTAACTCTTCCCACATTGATGAGCTGCCAGCTTTGCTTCTCTAAGTTCACTGCTGATATTTTCCCCATCTGTATTCTGCAGACCAGCAAACGGCCAAATCTCCTGAATTTATTAGTGATCATATTATTTTGATCAATTTGTTTATCAGCGTCTGGCTTCCACTGTAGATGCAACAATCAGGCTTTTACCAGCTGCTGATTTTATGGAGCACAAACAGTCGGAGTTTTTTGTTTTTGTTGCATGTCATGAAAAGGAAGAACTGTGATCTTGCAGTAATTGATCATCTAATCTCTGATCAGACTTGATCAAATTGATTAATTGCTACATCTTATGTTAATTTTTTTAAGCTCATTATAACCTAATGTTTCCTCTAAAGAAGATTTTTCCATATAATTATCACTTTGGACTAGGGATGTGCCGATCAGGTTTTTTTCTGCCGATACCGATCACCCCTGAGGGCCGATCGCCGATTCCGATCCCCGATCACATAATTGTTATTTATTTTTTTAATCATAAACACTACCGTTACATTATGTGGAAAA
This sequence comes from Micropoecilia bifurca, assembly GCA_903067075.1. Lineage (NCBI taxonomy): Eukaryota > Metazoa > Chordata > Actinopteri > Cyprinodontiformes > Poeciliidae > Micropoecilia > Micropoecilia bifurca. The sequence continues at coordinate 98 of CAEGAF010028849.1, read as the reverse complement.
AGGAACCATGAATTCACCTTTATTTAGACAAAAACTTGTTTTTAATAACTTTTTCCAAGAAGAAAACTAAACAAAACAGGCATTGTGCAAATTGAACT
>CAEGAF010028839.1:0-36438 GCA_903067075.1 Micropoecilia bifurca | reverse complement strand
CAGTCCAGAAAATAATTAACTGAATTGTAAAGAAATATAATGAAAAATATACTAGAATCAGGAGGATTAACATGTTAAGGTCAAGCATGATGTTCCCACAGTTGGAGAGAAAGCCATGTCATCTGCTGATGTTGCTCCACTTTGTTTTATTAAGTCCAAAGTCAACACAGCCTTCTACCAACACATTTAGTTTGTTAGCTTCCTTCTGCTAACAAACTATGCAAAGATGATTATTTAAATAAAACAAACTGGACTTTGATTACCTAAATCCCCCGTCACACACAAATGAATGGTTTCCAGTAGGCTTGGATATCTATTACAATTTCTTATGTTCATCTTATGCAATAATCAGATTTTCTGGAAAATACTTTTGAAATGTTTAACTATCTGGATCATAATCATGTAAAATTGACAGAAAACTTGTCACACGTGTGATTTCATTTTTTGAAGACTGAAAAGATTTTAGATATTCAAATTTTAGAGGCGCCTTTATATTTAATATTAAAATTTTTATGTCCATTGTAATTATTAATTTCTTTACACGTATGCTTATTTATTAAATTGTGACACATTGATATCCGGATCGTCCGGTGAACGAATCGAACGTCCCCTTCAGTCTGTTGTGGGCGTGGCCTGCTGCTGTCGTCACTGGATGACAGCTAGCTGTCAGAAAGTGAGTTCATTCCCGGAGTCGAGTAGACGGAGCCTTGTCGATAGTTATTTTATTTTTCTTTTCCTCTGCTATTGACATCTAAGTACATCGAATCGACAAGAACGGACCAACCTCTCCACCGAGCCCGGCCATGGACGAACAGGCAGGGCCCGGCGTGTTCTTCAACAACAATAACAACTCTGTTTTAGCCGGCGGTGGGAAAGGACCGCTGCCCGATGGCGACGCTGGGGAGGCGGCCAGAGCGCAGTACAGCATCCCGGGGATCTTGCACTTCCTGCAGCACGAATGGGCCCGTTTCGAAGTAGAGAGGGCACAATGGGAGGTGGAGCGGGCCGAGTTGCAGGTGAAAAACGCAACAGCTTCAGTACACGTCACGTAGATTTGTCACTGACGATCGTTTTGCTTGTTTTTGTGTTTTATATCCCGCTGGGTTTCTCTGTTTGATTGTTCTGGTCAGCAAGCTAGCTCGTTAGCTTTAGCTCGGTTAGCTAGAGGAGCTGCAGCGCCCCCTCACCCCCGTTCCAGCTGCACGACGGCTGTTCCCGACCTCTTTACGCTCCAAAACATCTAAACCTGCCAGAAATTTAGTGTACGTGGTTTAAAAATTACTAATATTAAAGAAATGTCACAACAAAAACCGTAATGACAGCTAACTGCGGTCGAACTAGTTATTGTGTAGCATGGTAAGACGGGTTCCCTGCCTTTACATATTATAGCTAAACATATTGAACGTCGCCTAAATATGTTCTATTTATTAATTATTAGCGAAAAACACCAGAATAAACAAAAAATAGTACACTTTTACGGTGTTGGGATTTATTTGGGAGCCGTCTTTTACTGTTCTTGACAGTAAAAGATTCTGAATGCTTCTCAGTTGGCATGAATCAGGAGTCAGGATTGTTTATCAAGCTAGCTTCCATGCTACTGCCACTCCTGGAGAGAGGATGCGGTCCTGATGGTCTTTTGTACAAGTTTTCTCCCATTTCACTCCTGTATAAATACAGTATGCTGTGTATTTATACTAAGGCTAACAGATGATTGATTACGTTTTTCTTCCTTTTGATAGAAACTAGTAGTTTTTGTATAATAAATCAGATTAACATGAGTGGTGGTAGTTTGGGAAGCCTGGTTTGGACAGAGGTGGGTAGTAACTCCTTACATTAACTTGTGCTTTTAAGAGGAGTTTTTTTTTACACTTTTTACTTTTACTTGAGTAATATTATTAAGCATTGCTGTTCTTACTTGCGTAAAATCAGTTTGTTCTTCATTAAATTAAGAACAAACAAAGTCTTGTTTGTACACAAGCTTTATTGTTCTGTTGTTTTTCTATCTGCTCAGCCGTTTGTTCCATTTGGAGATAAGTACACAGTACAGTAATCACTATATGATGTCTTTACCCTGTTCTAACATTACATACTGATAGTATTGGGTTCATGAGTTTTATATTGAACATTTTTTTAAATTAGAAAACCTTTTTCTGCCTAAATTTATTTTACGATTATTTGTTTGTGGGTTTTCTCATCAGAATTTGCACATAGTTATGTTTTTCCTTCTGAAGACATCATCAGTTACTCTGTGCTTAAATAGTCCTATATGCCAAAAATAAATTCTTTAGTATTATCTTGGATGACTACTTTTTACTTAAGTAAAATTATACTGAAGTAGTGCTATTCTTACTTGAATGCAATTACATTTTTCTATTGCAAATATGTATAGAAATGAAAGGGACAAAAAAAAGAAATGTGGGAAAAGTATCCTGCAGTTAGACTCCAAGGGACAAAAGTCCAAAGTTTCTCACCAACTCAGATGTCAAAAACCCAACATGGCTGCAACGTATTCAAAGTATACCTGCAATAACAAACTCTTTATTTGTCTCTCATGAACTTCTGTTAGTGGTCGTGTTGCTGTGGTGTTTCAGATGCTGAAAAATAAACTTGTTATCCTGGTTGTTTAGCACAGGAGTTGGCAAATATATTTTTTCCAGACCAGAATTTTACTCGTCAGGAACATTGATTTTGTTTGCAATAATGAATACTTTGTGACAATATTTGCAATCCCCATGGTTCAAGCCTCCAAGATGGTTGGGATTGTTGTACTTTGCACTGACTAATGAAAGTCAGTTAATTTGAAAACATCATTGAATGCAATCACTATATCTGCTCATTGATGGAACAGCTGTACCAATTAAAGTAGCTTGTGTAATGAAGTAGCTTAGTTGATCATGGGTATGTTTAATGACATTGTATGATAGCTGAATAATAGAGATGACTGATGAATTTTTACATATTTTGTGTCAAAAAAAGTCTCATCACCTGTCCCTACTTGTTCTTGGCTCATTGTTTAATGACTTTACTGCTGTGTTTGAAAAGTCGGGAAGACCATCGAGTTCTTAAACATTGAAACTGCCATTTTAAAATTTTATTTTTACAAATGGAAAAACAAATCACAGATCACAAAACTGATAGGTAATCTTTATGTGCCATAGATTCATATGGTCCACATTTTATAGATCTAAGTGTTAAAGATATTGTAATGGAGCTAATCTAAAGAAGAATGGATGTGAAAAACATAAATACTTTAACCGCCTTGTTGAATCAGAAGGCGACTTTCAGCGTTTTTGTTTTTTGGAAAATTCAAACCCAAACTAGCAAATAACGGGTTAATTAATAAAAGAAATGAAGTGATGAAACAATTGTTGACATTTATGTTGAAGCTGTAGTTAACAGTATTTTTTGTTTTTTAACCTTTAACACCATACTACTTACATAATTGAGTAAAAATAAAAGCCAGTTTTTCTTTGTCCAATTTGATATGAAGCTCTTTATTCAAATGTCCTAAATGTCATGAAGGCTTCTGATTAAAAAGATGCGGAAATATTCAGCTGGAAATGCATGAAATTTTGACATTACTGGAACTTTGCCTTTAAAACGCCATTGAATAGAAAGCCATGTGATGCGTGGAACATCAGATGATAATGTGAGTACTGTGAGAAAATGCTTTGCATTAATGGTGTCAATCATAGGCTAAAGAAAGTAAGAAATGTTTAGAAAATGAAAATGAAGTCGGGGAATTTCTGGAGTTTCTTCCTGATGAAGCAAAAACAATTTATATAATAAATCATGTTTATACAGAACCTTTAGCAGCTAAAAATGACTAAGTGCTTCATAACAGAGCATAGAAATGAATTCATACAGACAATTTTAAAGAGAGAGGAAGGTTTTCATGTTTTTTTTTTTTTCCTATTGGTTCTTATTAAGATTAATGGCGTTACTGATAATTAGCACCAACATTCTTCTCAACACCACTTCATCAGCTCACGTACTACTGGTGGAACCGGTCCTGCAGTTTGAGACGATCGGTCCTTCGTCAGGGCTCAGCTTTATTGCAATATATCGTTTAAAACCCTGATTTTTCCTTTAACTGTTGGCCTAGTCGTAATTGCGCCTTTCCTGGGTCCCAGACGCCAGAACAGATCACCCAGCAGCCAGGGAGACACTGCATTGTTTGTACATTGATGACGTATGCCACGTTTTGACTCAGCCTCATGCAGCACTTTCAGGCTGGCTGCTGTAACTCTGCTTCCTGTCTGCTGTCATGAAACGAGCTTATCAGCAGAGCCGTCGCTGCAGCAGCGGCGCGGCTCGGGGGAAGGCTGCTACTCGGCTTTGCGGGTAGTTTGTTTGTGGCGGCAAAATGGGGCGCGCTCAGTTTAAATTCTTGCTTTTGTCGCACTAAACCCTGACCGTAATCGACTGACTGTAGACCGTTACCAGCGGTTGGCTTTCTCATTATTGCTCTGTAATCCCTCTAACTCTCCTACTGATCCCAGAAGGGACACGTCTTTTGTCTATTATGGAAATTGGTCTTAGTCACCATTTCCTATCTTTATTTAGCACTTCCTCACAATGGTAGAGCAGGAGCAATGAAGACGGTGAAGCTTCCTTGTGGGCTGTAACCTCGGGCTGCCCTTGAGGAACACTTACATATACTGTACATCTGTATAGAAGACGTTGGTGGATTAACATTTAGTCATTTAGTGATGAATAATGGATGGCTGCATCGGACACCGTAATGGACGATGCCAAGCAGCATTTGTAGTTTTTTTTTGCTCACTACTTCCTGCAGCCACATCCGATGCCCTCCTACTTTGCTACGTTAGAGTCTGAGCTGATGTGCTTGTTAAAAGCTGTTTTTCTTTTAAAATTAGAGGTTGTATTGTCAAGAAAGAGCTAAAGGTTTCTCAAAGCAGCTCGCTTGTAGAAATGTTGCTCAACCAGCCTGTTAACTGGAGCTGCGACGGGGCCACTCCTCTTTACCAGGGAGGGTTCAGAAACTTGTCTCCGTGCCATTTCTCAATAACTCATTCATGATTAAACTCCATAGGTGTGATCTTTTCTTATCGGCTTACAGGCAACACCTGTAGCCTGTAGTTGCAACTTTGTCCTGGTGATAAAAGTAACCAACTCTGCTGAATATTATTGTTTTATCTGAAATGATTTTCTTGTATAAATAAGCATAATCAGTGGCTGTGATGGTGCCTTGTCCTTGAGGCTCACTGCCCTGCATGTTTTAGGCATTTCCCTGCTACAGCTCACCTGATTTCAATTGATTTTTTATTAACTTAGGTCTAGCTCCACTACTTGCGAAAATCAGACACCTTATCCCAGATATATTGACATATTTAATGGAGATAATCCAGTTCAGAGGCCTGGATAAGACAGACAGACCGACGTCGGCCCAGTGGAAGAGCGACGCCTCGAATCGAAACTGTTGGTGGTGTGCGGTTGAGTTTCTTTGCTCCTTAAGGGGATAAAGAAGGGAAACAACAACTCGTTCAAAACAAAAGCTCCCTCTGTTGTAACAGCTCTGTTAATGTTCAAACCTTGGATCTAGAATTAAATTAGAGATGCAGCAATCAGAGATTTGTGGCCTTTTTCTTCTCTCTGGGTTTTGTAAGCTTTGACCTGTTTTCAAGAAGTTACAAGAATGACATTCAATGTGTTCTTTCCCCAGGCTCTCTGTCGCCACAAAGGCAGTTACTTTAAAACTGGATCTTCTTTTAAAACGTAGAACTTCATGTTTTAAACCGTCGTTAGTGTCTCGTTTTAGTTCTTAGCACAGCTAGAATTACACACCTCATTTTATCCCTAAAAAAATTGGGAAAAGATCTGATTGGATGAAAATGTGACAACTCTGTTAAGTGATTTGAATCAATAAAAGTTACATTGTTGTATTGTCTAAAAAAAATAACATGTTTATTTTTTATACTTGTTTTGAGGCTATAAATGAAAAAGTTTTTTTCATTTTTAAAGTTTTCTTTTTATATACTCTTTCATATATATATATATATATATATATACATATATATTCACAATTCTCATTTATTATGATTCAGAATCAATTTAAAATGTCCCAACATGATAAAAAAAAACCCCGCTGGAGTAATTCCACCCAAGCATGGTTTAATATTTAAAATGTAATATATGTGACACTTTAATGCCTGTATTTGTCATTCTGCCTTGCAAAGCAGACTGGAGTAGATCATGAAGATCTTTTGCACAGTTGTAGATTAAAGCAGAAATCATTGTGAATAATTGTTGTGACTTGAAAATCAAATTTGCAATAAAATCCTGACACAGTAAAACATTCCCACCCCTAATTTAAAATAGCGGGTCTTGACTACATTGTTTTTACTGAAACAGTAAAAACAGTGCAGTGAAAATCCAGATTTTGCCGTTTTACTGATTAGTCCCAAGATCTTTTCCAGCCTTGGGTCGGATTACGTCCCGTGAAGGCCAGCCCTCCAGTGCGCCTCCTCAGCTCTTTTAGCTTTGGGGAAACCCCTCGCTCCATGGGGGTATCTCCTTGCTCGAGGCGCCCATAATCAGACACCAAGAGAAGGTTGAAGGTGACTCAAGAGTGTGAGGCGTGGATTTGATTCTCCCTCGTAGCTCTGCAGAAAGCTGCATGGAGCTCTACCCCCATCATAGTTGTATTTACGTTTTACAAATAGCAAAGCCTGAAGGATAATTATCCCAGCGGTTCGGCTGCGTGCATCAAACCGTGCACATATGCACACTGTGGCATTCAGAATGGTAGAGAAGGGAGTCACCGTCATTCCTCGGTTGATGCCGTGTCCACCCGCTCGCTGCGGGTTATTTTTTGCTCTATTGCATGCACCTATTGCCTGGCAAAGCTTAAAAAAGGCTCTCGTTTCCTGATTTAAAAATAGCATGGTGGAAGTGCTGGTTTGTCTCTATATCCTTGTCCTCAGATAAGAAGTTACTCCAGCTGATCTAAAATACCCCTGGGACGATGGTGAGTAGTTTTAAAAAGGGTTTCCTTGTACGACGGCGCTCTGGGAGCTGTGTTGCTAACTAAAGCATCTTCCTCCGAGCTTTGCACCAGAACTGACACCAGAGCCGTTTCACTCTGCTGCCCAGACGCCTCGCTGTCAGCTCGTTAATTCCCCTCTCCTTCCTCCATTCACACTTAACAGCCTTCATCTGGTTACGCGGCCATGCCAGTGAGTCGCCTGCCCGCTCCGGTTCTAAGCTGATGCGCTCGTAAGCTAAAATAGTCGTCCCAGATCTATTTTTGGTTTAAATGCCCCCCCCCCTTTTTTTTTAAAGGAAATAATGAATTTTTCATTACTTTCTTTTTAAAGTTACACAATAATGTACCAGTCGGCTTAGGTTGGTACTCATTGTGATTTCTTTTTAAAGATGGCTGGACACGTTTAAATGCGTAAACAAAAACATGCATTTTGTACATGGTTTGTTAGAACCAGCAGCCTCTTTGGCATGCATATTTTTTGTATTTTTCTATCAAAGATGCTACTCTGAACTATCTTCCATTTATAAGCCAAAAGAAACCTTAATTGCTCTTTAATTTGTCCTAAGTCATCTTGGCTTATCTTCCAGTTTAGGGTCTTATCAGTTTCTGTAGAAGCTGGAACCTTGGAGTGAATCATGCCGGGTAGTTATATAAAAAAAAGTCAGTCGCATGTTTCTCTTTGCCTGCAGGTGGGTTGCATAATTTTTTGTTGTCCTGTAAGCTCTTACATCACGCCTTTACTTACACACAGAGTGAGGAAACTCTCTCAGGAGCAAAATGAACTTTGAGTGCAAAGAAAACCCATGATTGGATGAGTGGAAATCAATGACGCAGTTCTGAGCTGTTTCTTTCTAAGGATTTTCTCTGGTTCGTTTTCAGTGTTGTGCGGGATGGCTGAGAAGAAATAAAAACCCGAGTGAGAGCAGCTCACTGTGTCAGCCTCTGTCTGTCTGAAATCCATTACTTGTGGACATGAGCCGGATCAAATTTCAACATTTGAAGACATCTTGCCCTGTAATCTATTTTGTGGGAGACATACTTTGAACACTGGATTAAACTAAGTAATTCCAGAATAAACCTAAATGAAAAAAATGAGTCACAGATAAAATTATAACATGCTTAAGTCTTGCATATAATTTATTTACATTTTATTACACAGCGGACGTCTGCCTGGCTCAGTATTCCCCGTTTCACATATTTTTCTGTGGAATGCAACTCCAAATTATTTCTGTAAAATTAATCCTTTTCTGGATTTCTTTTGTGGAGCATTGAAAAGAAAATTGTCTGCCATCACTTCAAAGAAAAGAGCAATTTTTACCCTTCGTTCAACTACATAAAACTTGTTGAAGACACAATTTTTTCAAGACACAATTATTACACAAACTTTTCAACAAAAAAACCCTGTAATTTTTGATAAATGTTACTATATAAGAGAAAATTTGCTATCTTTGAAGAACCACCATTTAGTTTAAAATTTTAAGTATAAAAATAATGAAAACATCAAACTTTAAAAAAGGAGGAATGACATTTTTTTTCTCTGGAATGTTCATATTCGTGGCAAATTATGTAAAAAAAATTAAACAGAAAAAGTTTCTAACCTTTTTACAAGGAAAAGTAAAATATTCAAAATGTCTATGATGATTTTTCACAATTAGAGAAATTACCTCTGGTGTGCTTCTAAAAGTTACAAATCTGAGTCAAAAGTCATTTAATTTAAAGTTCCATGTTCTCTCATTGCAAAATATCAACGTTTAAGCTCAGAACCTCCCATCTGCTGGATTTTTCCTCTTTTGCAGATGTCACATCAGATGATGAGAACAAGGAAGGCTGCTGCTCATATCCAGTCTGTCAAGCATAGAAAAAAAATCACGCCCTTCCTTGTAATGGAAAGAAAAACCCTCCAGTCAGATTCACTGGGAACAAGCTGAGACTCACATCCACCATTTCATTTTCTCAGATTCATTCTGCTCTTTGGTCGTAGCTGCATGGTTGTAATTTGAAGTTATCAGAGAAAAGAACATGACTGTAACCAGACCACAGCAGTCTCTTGCCTCGCCTTGTTTCGCAGCTTTCTTCTGTCTGTTGCTACTAGTGTAAAGGCATGTGTGGAATGCACTTGGCTGGTTATCAGGTCAGTCATCGTTTTGCTTGGTGCTCTGTGAGCATAAAGCGGCGGTAACTGAACGGCGCTTCGTTTGCATTGTAAATATGGGATTTGCACCAACAGCCTCCTTTCCTTCTCCCAGTTTGCGGCCAGTGGGGACCAGCATGTGTGACCATTTTGTTTGTGTGGATTTCCCACAGTTGTGAACTGGATTTCTTTTCTGAATGAAGGAAGCGCTCTGTCCAGATTAAATGGACTCATTGTGTCGGAGTAGAGGTCAAGATGATGCCGGATACATCTGGTGGATGGGAAAATTTCAGACTTTGAATTAGTGGTTTTATATAAACTTAGCATTTACATTCTTAGTTCTTGTTTTTTGTCTTCCAGTTGCATGAAATAAATGGCTAAACTCAGGTGAGAAACATAAGTTTCTAGCAACAGGCAGCTTTTTCTTTAAAAAGTTTTATTATAGTAAAAAAATGAATAAATAAAAGACGAATAATTTTACCACTTTGCACTAAATCTGTTTTTTCTGACTGCTTTTCGTCCCAGAGTAGCGCTGGGTCGATGCATCAGACAGACTGAGGCGCCCTTATCCAGCAGAGCAATAATGCAGTCAGTGTGAGGCAGGGAATTAAACGCTTCCTGTGTCTCTTTATGTCCAGAGTTGACTCATTACATTCTTCCCGAGGTTAATGTTTGATAGAAGCGAGAAACCGAGCCAGAGACTCACAGAGCCACACTTTTCTTCTTTATCTCTGGCAAGGCAGTACGCCAAATGGCTCCGGGTCTAGCGCTTCATGTGGACGAGGAAGTGGACGGTCAGCTCCATCGATGCAGACGCAATTTCATCTGCAGCTAAAAAAGCTTCCTAATGTGTAGTTTTGATAAAGACCTGGCTCACATCGATAATATGTGTCTTTGTTTTGTTTTTCCTACTTTTGATTGCTGCTTTCAGACGTGTCTCTGTGCACAGTATGACAGAAGAGGCTGGGTGCGAGGTTTATAGCAAGTTGTTTGGTAGCCTGGAAAATTACTTCCTGGGTTTATGCTGGGTTACATTTGCCTTTAAAAGCTGGAGCTCGTTCATTTGGAATGATGTCACAGGCAAGTTGACTGCGGCGCGAGCAGGAGATGAGATTCTCGATGCAGGATAAACTCGTGTAAATATCACGGTGCCACAGGAGGAAACTTACAGTTTAAAACCAAATTGTGATCTAATTGCTCTTGTTGAAAACACCTTTAACCAGCAGCGCACATTAGTATTTGGATTACTCTGTGCTGCACAGAGCCGAAGAAAACTCCAGTCACTCCGGCAATTTATCAAGATGAGAAATTAAGGTTGCTGCTTTATGCACCAAGAAGTGTTGTGGAAAAAAGAAAGGGATAGTCAATTTCTGTAAAAAAAATAAAATAAATAAAGATAAAAAAACTGAATTTTTTAAATTTTTGCAAGGAAAAAATATCATATTGTGTGTCAAAAAGGCATACATTTAAGTCAATAAGGAAAATGTATGTGATTTAAACTAAAAATAAGGTATTCTGACATTACAAACCTGGACATTTGAGACAAAAATGTCAGAAGTTTTCTAAGTTTTACGTGTTCAATTATAAAGATGCACATCTAGATATTTTAAAGTGTAAGGAGTAGATCCGAGCGCTTTCCATGTCATAACATCTCACAGGCCACAAGGTTTTGTCTTTGATCATGCAAATTACTTGCTAATGTAGGACAGGTTTATTCTTATATCTATGTGAAATTAATGTAGAAATTTCTACATTAATTTCTGGAGGAAATTTCTACATTAATTTCCTCCAGACCTGGGCCCCCGATGGGGGCCCAGGTCTGGAGGAGCCAGGGAGAGAGGAATGGATTCAAATCACTCGAATGTCTTATTATAGACCGAGAAAGTGCGCCCCCACCTGTTGAGGAAGGTGTATTTAATGTCACAGGGCCCCCCGGCCCGACGCTGACTTGTTCCGCTAGTGGTACCGGACGTCATTATTTTTTAAACTAAACAATGGTTTTGATGTAGCGCCCGCAGCTTTATCCCCAGGGATGCGGTGGAAAACTTTCTTTCCTCACTGACCGATCTAGCTCATTCTGTCCCCGTTCATCAGCGAGTAAGTGGGGGAAAAAAATTACCTCATCGTTAGACTAGTTGATTGCACTATATTAAGACGAATCCATTGCTGATTAAAACTAATAATAAAAATATTGAAAAGCGCACTCTTTACAAAATCCAGTTTAGTGAGAAAATTAACGTCTGACTCCATAACAGCCAGCGGCCAATCAGCTGCTGGTTCTAAGCAGAACCACTTGGTTCCGATTGGAACCACTTTGGAACGTGTGACCGGGTGGAACCGGTCACACGTTGTAATGCAAACACGGTCGGAACCGTTCCGTTCCGTTCCCTGCAGTGCGAAAACACCTTTAATAGTAAGCTGTCTAACATCAACTAATACAGCAGAAACATGTCCACTTATAAGAAATCAAATGGTTCTGATTTGATGTGGAGCTGCTACACAATGACTGATTCATCACTATTACTAGTACAAATGACTGACATATTGAATCAAAGCAAAGTTATTTATTTTTCCCTTTGTTTATGCAGTGACTACCTGTAATATGCAGCCCTTGGTCTCCATGTCTGTAGACATTTGTGAGCCACATGCTGAAGCTAATTGAGATTGAGGAAAAAGAAAAGATAACAATCAAAATATGCTATTGCCCTAATATCTCTATGCTATAATGGCATTTCTTACAGTAAATATCAACGAGGTTATATTTTAGTTTGTCTTGCTCCATGTTTTTGAGAGAAAAGTCAGAAATCTGAGTGGTTTTCTGCTGTAGTTATGGTTCTTTGTTTTTGTCTGTTTTGTCATTTTTTTCCTTTTCATGATTTGTTACAAATACAAAATCATAATTTGCAACCCAGTACCAGCTGTGTAGAAATCAGGAATATAATAATGTAGATGCGGCGTGACCTACACTTTCAAACGTTAGCGGCTTGCTGAATGAGATATCTTTCAACCTAACATGGACAGGTATTTGATTATTTTCCTCAAATACAACCAAGAAGGCACAAAAAAACATCCTGGGTTTGCAAAAAAAGAAAAAAATAACCCAACAATTATCCTAATGATGTTGCTGTTAGGACCACTTTGAGCTTCCAGAAACTCTCCTCCCCTCTGATAATTGGATTTCAGCCTTTTTAGCCAGAGTGATTTATTTACAGAGACTCCAATAAAAACAGTGAGAAATTTTCATGAAGTGGAACAGTTTGATCTATTCAGGCCTAGTTTCCTATTGTCGTATTGTTGTTCCCTTCCCTCACTTTTTAAAGGTGATGCAACAAAGTAATCAACCCCCTGACTTTATTTGCCATCCTTCTCTCTCACTTAATAAATATAACCGGCGCCTCTTGATGACATTTGTCTGATTTAAGCTCTTCTTATGTTGGCACTGGTTAAGAGGTCGTGTTAATGCTGCTTATTTGAACCACATCATATTAAACTCAGCTAAGAGTAAATCCTCATAAACTGGATTGAGGAAAGAGCTTCAGATTGTAGAAATGTGGTGGGTGAAGTGGTGAAAGATCCACTCTGCCTCTCCGCATGTGATTGGTGCCAAATACTCCACTGTTTACTCTGTCAAACTGAGTGCCAGCAGTTATAATAATAATTGTTGAACTGGAGCTGCTTCAGGAAGGTTGTTCTGAGGGCAGTCCTGTTCCCTGAATTGTGACGGCGTTGTGAAGATGCCCATAATCGTCGGAGGCAGACTGAGCTGCCGTGACTCATTTCTGCAGGCGGCAACTGTTACTTGTGATTGCTGTGGAAGTGTGATGCAGCCTACTCATGCTGGCACCTTCTGCATTTTGAAGCAAGCTGAAGGAAATTTGCGTGTTTATTCTCCCTTTAGACAAAGTTTGATTCTCGTGTTGACGTTGGACAGAAGCTTGGCTCGTTGTGCTTGTTGGTGATCTTGTCAGATGGATTTTAAAGGAGGGATTTTGATGGAGAACAACAGCATAAACTCCTCTTTTTTCCTTTGGAAGCTTTTTGCCTCAATAATGCATGATCATTTTTGCATGTTAACTGATATTTTTGTATTTTTTTCACTTAAAATCTACAATTTTCCAAAAATAGTATTCATATCCTTAAATCTTTACACCTTACAACCTCAAACTTTAATATGTAGTTTGGGGATTTTCTCTGGAAATAATGGCACACAGAGTTTAACAAAAATCTTAAGCTTGCATTATAAACATATTTCCTGGTACCCAAGTTAAAGCTTTGTAGGACCATATTTCACTTAGTTATGTCCAGATGTGAGTTTTCTCCAATGCAGCTGATTCAAATTAGTTAATTACTTTCTCAGCACGCCAACAAATTCTGCAGAGCTATTAATGTGATTCGGGTGCTGAGAAACGTCTTAAGACCTGCAGAAGTTTGAGGACACTACTCATCTAAATCAATCTGTTGTACCTCCGGCTATATGTTGAGGCTTGTTGTCCTGCTTCCATCCCAGTCTCAAGTCATTAGCAGCCCATAAACCTTTGTAGTGTTATTGTTCCTACATCTTTTACATGTAAGCCAAAAGTTCCAATTTTGTCCCAACCAAAGCGTCGTCTTTCATATGTCAGCTCGTGTCAAACTGTTTCAACTGGACGTCATATTACTGGGTGTCTTGAGGTAGTGTTTTTTCTCTTGCTGGACCTTTCTGTCAGGTAAAAATTTGAGTCATATGCAAACAATTTTCATTATAATCTGTGACTACCACTAACTAGCTTCTAATATCGCCTTGCTAGCTAGCTTTTTTGCCTTCATCGTGAACACAAATAGATATAAAATTCACTTTTTTTCACACTTTTTGCTACACTTTATTGTATTGCAGCAAGTTTCCCCAACCATCTCCTTTATTTTTTAGATTTTTCTGTTTTAAAATTCATTCAAGGTAGCATTTAAAAAGTCTTAAATTTGACTTCATGCTACCTGCAGATGACTTTCTTTAGGAAAATGACTTAAGTTGTCTCACTTTGTAATTACGTGACTTCTGAAGAAAGTTCGTTGTGCAATATTTTATTTAGGAGCAGCATTGTAAAGGGGAGTGTAAAAAAGTGTAATCTATAGACGTCCCCCTTCCTTTTGCTGGTCTGATCAGTAAAATACAATGAAGTTTGAAGTTGTAATATCACAAAATAGAGAAGTTAATGGGATATAATTGCACTAAATATTTAGCCAAAAGAAAAACTGTATACAAAACGTGGCTAGTGATTTATTAGGCTTTTATATTTTTGACACAGACTAGGATAGGAAGTAAATAAATAAGTTTGAGAGTAAAAAAAATGGTTGTATCAAAGTGAACCTGGATGCATATTAGACATAATGATTCTATCTATTTGCTGACATGCAAACCTTCCAGTGATTTATGGCGGTAATTTTTAAAATCCCTGTGATTCTGCTTTTTGGTAGCTTTCTGCAAGAGTGCTGGACTGTGCTTTGGAGCGCACCCTACTATCGATCTAAGTGACCATGCTTCTGTGTGTCCGAGTGTGTGTGGTAATGTAATGTAATGTAATGCTGACTCAGACTGAGTTCGCTGACAGCTGCTGCCTGTTACTGAAGAGAGACGTGGATGTGAGGAGGGAGAGGGACGACTGGCGTGTGGGAGGGTGTGAGGAGGTAGATTTAAATAGAATAGCACTGATGGGCTTTTTATTTCCCATCATGCCACACATTTTTATCTGAGACTATTCTATTTCAATCTTGACACAAGGGGGTGTTTTTTAGATGTTCCCTGATGAAGGTTTTCTTTGTAGTAAAGGCTTTGTATGAAGCTGACTCTTACCTAAAGGGCAAAAACCTGCTTCTATTATTAGAAAATATCCACTGGAAATATTTTAGTGCTGTAGTGTAAGTTGACAATCCTTTATATTTTGTGTCTTCAGGCCCAGATCGCCTTCCTGCAGGGGGAGAGGAAAGGCCAGGAGAACCTAAAGAAAGACCTCGTCCGGAGGATCAAAATGCTGGAGTACGCACTGAAGCAAGAGAGGTGAGTGAACCATTAAACATCGGAGCTGGTCCGCTTCAGCTGCGGTGTCTCTGTGTTCTTTAAATAACCCACTATCACTATCAATGAAAGAGATACCAGGCCATTAGTCAAGAAATCAGCATCAGCTTCTGAGACCTCAATTCTTGTAGCAGTGCATCTCCGCTACAGAATTTTATATCTAACCTGAAGAATTTCCAGTGTCTAATTTCCTATCACGTCCTGCTTTGTCTAGTTGCTTTTGCATCGGACAGAACCTGGTGTTGGAACTGAGCAAGAGCTGGTGTGAGATTTTTTTAATGGGATAACCTGAATAAAAATGCCAAAGTTTCATGGTATTTGCATGAAAAAAAACATATTTTTCAAGCAACAACTCAGCATTTATTTGTTGTAGTATTAAAACATAGCTTACATGTATTGATAGAGTTATCAAATTGAAGACGCAGCAATGGCCATAAATTAGAATCAAACAATCTTCTCCTTTCCGCCTCATTGCTGGTTGTTTGATTTCAGTCTGTTGTGGCAGATGGAAGTTCTGGTTCTGCTGGATGTTTCTTCCTGTTAAATGAGGGCGGGGGGTTTCTTTCCACTGTTGCTACATGCATGCTTGTGTGAGGGATTGTTGTAAAGCAAACAAGATAAGCGATTGTCTGCTGTCGCTATATGCTTGATCAGGAGGAGTGAATGCTGCATCTGAGTGACTTTATTCATCCATTGTATTTGTATAGAAAGTAGTGACAAAGATTTATGCCATCTCAATAATCAAAGGAGAAATCATAATTGACATTTTTGTTTTACAGATATGTGGAATGTTACAGCTAAAACTGTAAAGTTCCACTTTTGAAGGTAAATCTGTAAGGCTTCTTTTCTGCACTCAGACTATAATTCTGACTGCTTAAAAAAAATGTTTTGTAAAATTAAAAAATCACTTCAAACCTAAATATGCCAGTGGTATGATTAATTTCAGCCTTAGCTGTACCAGGATGTTTATTTGTTGCAGTTTGGCATTTTATTGAGGCTTTCACCAGCCTTATAACATGCTGCATGTTGTCCTGGCATGGTGAAGCCCTGGTTTGACATACTGATGTTGTTGTTGTCAAATTCACTGTGCAGAACAGCCAATCAGGGAGATCTCTCTGACACGCATGACATGAAGTCAACATGTTAGATTGATTGTAGAAATCAGAACAAAAACATTGAGTACTTGTGGGGGTGTTCGACACCTAAAACAGAAAAAAAGATGAGGAGAAGTTGTACTTCACATATGAGTTCTTGGTTACTAAAATAATTCAGACGGAGTGACTGCATCAACGTTACAGTTACTTTTTGAAACGGTGTGATTTAAGGCCGTGGTTTTCCCTCCAGCTTTAACCGCTCCCTCACTCAACTACACAGGATGTTCATGACTTCTTTGTGGGTGATGTTAGAGGTCTGAAAACTGTAAATGACATCCATCGTGAGGAATCCCACGAATGCAAAGCATTGCTGACGCAGGCGTAGCCAGGCATGTCAGATAAGGCGGTATCAAACTCCAAACCTGGAGTAGGGAGTAAATGTAACTTGTGCTACATTTACTTTTACATCAGGTGTTTCTGTGAGATCTTGCAGTAGGGAGATTAAACGAATAAAATCCTCAACATAACCGTGTCAACTGAGTTTCAGGATGGCTTTTTTCTTTTTTTTTTGCCCCGTCATTCCCCCGGGTCGGCTCCAGTTTTAGTTAATGTTTGGCTCCGAGGCACGTCGTCATGGGTTGTTCAGCATACAATCGTCCTCCGTCTGTTAACAGCCTAAATTTATCTACTTAGCCTCAGTGAGATGACTGCAGGCCTTCCCTCAGGAGGAACCCTTAACCCAGAAATACTACCACGTCTCCCGGTTGCTAAGCAACAGGTCACGTCTCCGAGGGTGTCTTGAAAGCAATTTCAGAAATGGCTTTTTCGAGTGTGGGATGTGCCCTGTTTGAAATGGCTTTAATTTTAATGAGGTCGCTTCCTCTGGATCGTCACAGTCCTGGATGGAGGGGGCTGCTAAGCTAAAATGTTTTCTTCTGTTGTCAGTCGGCCTCAGCTGGGGAAAAACGCAACACTTCCTGCTGATAATATGATATGGCTTTGTTTGTCGTGATATACTCGAAAACTGACTCCAGGAAAATAACATTTGCAGAAATGTCTATTTGCTTTTATGGAAACATAGTTTAATAATTATTCATCAGATTTCTGAAGTAGCTGAAAACAGGGTTCAAAGTACGGACGATTATTAATGTTTTCCTGATTTTATTTCCAGTCCCAAGTTTTTACCCTTTGTTTTTTTTCTGCTTTCAGAGCAAAGTACCACAAATTGAAATATGGGACGGAGCTAAATCAGGGCGACATGAAACCTCCAACCTACGACTCTGGTAAGTCGACAGAACCTCTAAATCATTGTGGTTGCTGAGCTCATACATACCTGGGGTGACACCATTGTGGCACATGTTAAAGGCTGCATTCATGTTGGATCTTGTTCATCTTTGTGCCTTGCTTCACAGAGTTCTTAACCTTGGAATTACGAAAGGGCAATTGTTGCAGATGCAGAAGAGAAAAAAAAAATGCCTGAGAAATGAGAGTTTCAAGCAGTCACGACAGATTGCAAAAGATTTGCTCACCTGAATTAAACGTTTCAGATTTTACTCATCTCTGACGCTATTGAGCCTTTCAACTATTTAGTTATTCCTTTTATCTACACTTTGTTTTTGCTCCAAGCACTGAGAAGATTACATCTGAGAAAAATCGAAAGCTCTCCACTGGAAGCTTGTCTTTGTTATTCTTTAATCCACTGAGCTGTCGGCAATTTTACAACATTTATAAGTAGAAAACAGCTTTCATGAAAGGGTTCACAGTTTGCTTTGTGGATTATTTGTGGAGTATTGAGGACATTATTTTTAGAGCATAAAATTATTTTTTTACTGCAATTGAGCTGAAACAGTAGGTTTAATAAACCAAATGAATACCGAGCCATGGTCTATTTTTAGTTGATGAACAATGGAAACACGATCACTATGAGCACAACACCTGCTTCTTATTTTATTCTGGTTTTATCGGCTCCTCGTGTTCGAGCCATCAGCCTGGATAGCGATGCTTCCTCTCTTCTCTGCTCATCTCTATTCATGAGGAATGTTCAAAGCGCAGAACCCTTGAAGTGTTGATGATTTGGAGAAGGTGAAGAAGAGAGGTGTTGAATGAAAGAGGGGGAGGAAAGAGGGAGAGCAGGGAGGCGCTACTGGTTTGGTGGCTCAGACGAGCCCATCACCCTCTGCGTTAATTCTGACCCAGTTTTTGAGATGTCTTCATTTCCGTCTGCCCCTCAACAAGCTCTCTTGTCATCTTCTACAATGTAGAATCACATTTTCTGTGTTTGAAGATTTATTTCTTTGGAAGATTGGGCTTTTTTTGCCCACCATGGGATTCCGGTTCAGAGAGACAGTAGCACACCCAAGTACTACCTGGTTTTTTTTTTTCTTTCCCCGCACTAGTGTGTCTACAGCTTATATTTATTTCGACTTTGATTTCAGGCCAACTTACAGAAGGAGTGATTGGAATAAAAGCCAGTTTCTTTTAGATATTTTCTATCATTTGTATTATTGTTTGTTCTAAGGAAACAGACTAATTGAGTTTTGTATAAAAAACATCAGAGGTTAAGTTTAATTCATATGGTCCAGCCATACTACAGTATGAATCCAGTAAACTACAATTATTTTGGGGGGATTTTATGAGATAGAGCAACAAAATTAAGCACAACATGTAGCTTAAGGACAATAATATGTGGATTTGCAAACGTTTTTACCAGTAAAGATTAGAATATTTGTCAGCGTTTACTCTTATATCGCTAACAAAACTCCAAATTACCTTCAGAAATAAACTCCACCTTCATCTAATTTAATTTTAGTGTAGATGCAGCTGTTCAGTGAAGTCCCAAGAGCTTTGTTACATAACAAAACAGGATAATATCCTGCAACTTTTAGATGCATCCCTTCTCCAGCACAGCTGAATCAAATGACTCTGCAGAACTGAATAATGTGTTAATAGGGGGGGATTTGAGTATTTTGGAGGATAGGACCTTTTGAGGATTGGACTTGGTCAACCTTGATGAAGACTAAGAAACACACCAGATAACTCGAGGATAAAACTGCAGAAATCCACTTGGCCCCACAAATGAAGAAAGCAATAAAAAGTGCTTCACCGTTTGCCACAACACAGCAAACTTGCGGAAAAACCTGCTCTGTCGGAGACCGATAAAGACTGGAGCCTGGGGCCGAGGTTTGCCTTGCAGCAAGAAAGTGACCCTAAACATACAGCCAGAGATAGTTAAATGGTTTAGAATATACAGGTTTCTTACAGGTACTTGGAGTCCTTCGAAATGCTTGAATGTCAATTAGGCGTTTTCAAGTTTTGAAAAGTGCTTCTGTATAATAGTCCTTAAACTTCTCGGTTTTGTAATAAACTGCAATCTGACTAAACTCGAATGTCCGTTTCCAGATATTCGACCCTGCAGCTCCGCAGACCTGCAGCTGTAATTTCGGTTAAAGGTGGTTCTGCAAAGTATTGACTCAGGGCGTCTTGATAGCAGTAAACAACACACTTTAGAGTTTATGGTTCTAACATGACAATATGTGGAGCTCAGGTGTTAACATGCTTTTGCGAGACAGTCTGTTATTTATATTTATTTGCTCCTCGCTCGAGGGCTGACCATCTTTGATTTGCACCAGCATTTCCTTCTTGATGAAGACAAAGCTTGTGTTTCGTTGCTGCTGACATCACTCGTCATTCTAGTGTTTCATGGTAATCGGGGTGGAGCACAGATCATTCATCTGAGTTTTGACATTACGAGATGGCAAATGCTTTACTTCAAGCTGTTGTCTCAACGGTCTCTGCTGCCTTTGTCACACAACAGTTCATCTGTTGGGATATAAATATCTGCGATTATGTAAATTTGAAACTATGTCAGGTTAGGTTTGGAGTCCCAGCTTTTACAGATCGAAGAGAAAAATGTTTCCTGTTCAACTGGGTTAGACATTTGGTTTTATCAAGTAGGTAAAGAATGCGTCGTCTCCCGAGTGCAGCGATGCAGGAATGCTGTCGCTGTTTGCTCAGTGGAAATAATGTCAGAGGCTTGTTCATCTGGGTTGTTTGTGAAGCTCTGATTTGTGTCTCTCTTCTCTCCTTCAGACGAGGCCAACGAGAACGATTCTTCTGGATCACTTAACAATCAGCTGTCCTGGAAACATGGCCGACAGCTCCTCAGACAGTACGTACACAAGCTCTTCCAGTCCAAAACAAACCGAATGTGTTTTAAGTGAAATGAAAACCTGAGATTACTGAGCTAAGGAGTCGCTCTTTTCAGGCAAGCAGGTTTTGTGGCATTTGTTGCTGGGCCAGTTGTGGCCAAACAGAAGGAAAACGATGGCGAACAGCGCCCTCACATGGACAACTGCAGTCGTCACTAAATCTGTGTCTCCCTTAGACGTTCCCTGTTTGTTTAGAGGGTGGTTATTACATGGCTCTATAAAGTCTGTGAGTTTTGACATCATCCCTGCAGCTTTGCTCCTCATCTGCCCCAACATGCCGGCCGATGAAAGGAGCCATTTTACTCAGCAGTCTGTGTGAAGCGACGGATCAATAATGTGCCAAAACAGTCTCTCCTCGCCCCCCCATTCCCTTTCTATTAGTCACTCACTCACTCACTCACTCACTCACTCACTCACTCACTCACTCACTCACTCACTCACTCACTCACTCACTCACTCCCTCAGATTGACATCGCTGCAGGGTTGGTGTAATATTTGATGAGAAGCTTGTTTTGCTGCAAGACAACTGACAGCAAGAAAGAAACCACTGAGAGATGAACAGACTCTGAGGAGTAACATGCTTTTCACATCTTTTTTGTAAACTCGTGTACAAAAATAATTAATTTTAAAGCAACAGAACAAATTTATTAAAACTGTCACCATATCGTGAGAGTCTAATATGAAACAAATAGTCTGTTTGTTTCATATTTAATCTCCACCTCCTCCCTGACCTCATGCAGTCGCTGCTAAAAGTGCTAATGGGGAAGAAACAACTTACCGTTACAGGAAAGCTGCCTACCTGCCGTCATTGGTGGCCATGCTAATTAATCATAAAGTCACAGATGGCCAATCAGAAATTACCAGGAGGGGGAATAAATGTGTTTTGCACTGTAACGAGGGGTTGGCAGTGTCGTGGTCACTGTTTCTAATGAGCACTGGAGTAAGAAGAGCCCTCCCAGCAGTGCCATCTATCTGCAAGGAAGCGCCGTTTCAGGCTGGAGGCCAGAATAAACTTTACTGTGGGCTGCAGATGAAGAGAAGAGTTAGGGTTTTTTTCTGGGGTTGCTTATTTTCTCTGTTTTCTAAACTCCTTTTCTACCTTGTTTGCAGGTACCTGCAGGAGGTGGGTTACACAGACACCATCTTGGATGTAAAGTCGCAGAGGGTCCGAGCCCTGCTGGGCCTCGCTGGCGATGGAGCCGTAAAGGCTGGAGAACGGATGAGCACAGAGCCTTCGGTCAACGGGCCGAACTCGACACCAAAGGGGACCAGAGGGTGAGTATACACCAGTAATCCTGCATCCGTTGAGGACATGCTGTGAGATTATCAGTTTTAAGGAATCTCAGAGTGCAGAATTGATCCTTAGGCTAAAGTGTTTGTTTATCTAGACGTGCCTATCTATAGATCTGTTTGTTCTGGGACAGAGCGGAGCTGGACCGTCCCCTCCAGTTGGCTGCCTAGCTCCTCGCTGCGGAGCTGCAAACGCACTTTATTCTGCTGTATTGTTTCAATTTCATTATTTGCTCCAAGCTACAAACATTTAGTTTAGAACATGTCTTTCCAAGAAGCATCCTCACATGTCCATGATTTTCTTTCAGTTTTTTTTAAGGGATCAAACATATTACAAAACATCTCAGGAAACTTTGATCTCTGCGGTTTATCTTGAATGCAACATCTTCCAGATAATCAGTGTTTTGCTCTTTGTGCCGCCTGACATTCCCAGTTGGGGCAAGATTAGTGACTCTGTATTGTTTTTGGTTATTTAGTAATGTCTTTCTAATTGTCCTTGTTAACATGAATACATAGAGTAATGTTTATATTAGTTTGTTATCTAAATCTTGCCTTGTCTCACAGCTCCTTCCTAGCACTAAGCAACAATTGTAAATAAGAACATGTTTTGTTTTTTTCTAATTTTAAGTATAAAATCAGTCGTGCTTGTTATTGTCGAGGCTAAATTGATAAATGAAACTCTGACTCGGTTATTGCTCGACTGTGTTGGTATAAATAAAAAGCCTTGGGGTCGTGTAGCTCAAATCCATGAGTGCTGACAAGTGTTTTAAAAACTGTTATGATAAAAATATTTTTGTCTGTGCAGAAAAGCTGAGCTTTCTGACACAAGCGCTGTGCTGGAAGCCTTCAAATTCATTGAGAATGCAGACTTCAGTGATGAAGATGAGGAGGAGGACAGCGACGGGAAGGACAGGACTAATGTGGAATCCAGGACTGTAAGGAACTGGTCTACCTTGATATGTCAAAACAGTCTAGTTTGGTCCAAGATGGTTGTGCAGCATAAACAAAATAAACTCTTCCTCAGATTGTGCGAAAGAAGCCCTCATCATCGTCGTCGTCCTCATCTCCAGCCAGTATGGACACCAGTGAGGACCCTGACACAGAGGAGGCCCTGAAAGGCTTCGACTTCCTGTCGAATCCTGATGAGATGGACACTTCATCAGAGTCCCGGGGGACCGGAGACGGCACCGACTGGGGTGAGACTGAGACGCCAGAAACGTAGCCGGAGAGCCAACTGATGAGAACACAGCACTTATTGTTTGATGCAGTTATCTTAAAATGTTTCCTCTAACAGCTTGGTGATGTTCCTGGAGTCGTCATTCATAAATCACGATGTGGTCATGAACCATGACATGAGGACTGTCTCTGTTTAACCCACAGTTTGTCTTCCACTGTGTTCCCATAGCCAGCCCACTCTGTGTCTTCCACTCGTTTCCCCTCAGATCAACATCAGCCTTAAAAAAATATATATATAGTAGCTCCCAAAAGTATTCACA
This sequence comes from Micropoecilia bifurca, assembly GCA_903067075.1. NCBI lineage: Eukaryota > Metazoa > Chordata > Actinopteri > Cyprinodontiformes > Poeciliidae > Micropoecilia > Micropoecilia bifurca. The sequence goes on along the minus strand of CAEGAF010028839.1, from coordinate 13,161 downwards.
ACCCAAAAATTTATTTTTTCTCTTTATAACCATGAACTTCATTGTGCTTTATTGGAATCTTATATGATAAACCAGCAAAAGGTAATGCATAATTTGTCTTTCAAACATTTTTCTTTACAATTACATAGGTCTGATTAATTACATGATTAATTGTGACGACTCAATTACTGAAATAATGATCAATTCATTTATTAATCTAAAAGGTTCCATGTTTCCATTTACAAAAATAAACTGAAAATCATTTTCCTTCCACTAGAGTTGTGCACTAATGTGTTTTGGTCTGTGACATAAACTCCCAATAAGATACATGGAAGTTTCTGGTTGTAATATGACAAAATGCAAACAAATTAAATACGTTAGCAAAGAACTGTGTGGGGGGGGAAAAAAAAAATCATTTTTAATGCTTGAAAATCAGACTATTCCTGAATTTGATTAATTCGACAGTAGTTCTTAACAGAACACAATTCTAGTAAAGAAAAAAAAAATATGAGGAGATTCTGGAGAATCCAGTTGTTTAAAACCCACCAACTGAGTAAAACCTGTGGGCCTGAGAGAGGCCAGCATCTCCAGCTCAGCCTCTCGTCGGCCATTCAGCTCCTCAACAGCCTCTCGGTCTGGTTTTTGTTCCCCTGTGTAGACAAGGACGAGCAGGGTCCCGTTTCTGAGGCCTGGGACGTGGACCCGGGAGTGATAAACAAACTCAAGGAGCAGTACAAAAAGGAGCGCAAGGGGAAAAAGGGGGTGAAGAGTAAGTGCCGATAGACATTGCTGCCTCCTTCAGTCTCTTCTCTCTGCAGAGCCTGACTTTCCTGAGCTCGATCAAAACGCCTCCGATCAAAAAAGAGCATCTTTTTTTCCCATCTCCTCCTCTAGCCACTCCTTCTTTTGTCTCTGTCTGTTCTTTGTCTTCCAGTTAGTGCTTGCGAATGCTATTAAACCCCTTCCCATATGAAGTGTAATGCTTGATGCATGGTCTTCTTCTCTGTTGCATTTGTTTGTTTCCCTTCATTTCATCTTCACACCATCATCGCGTCTTTGTTAAATGTTAGCGACTAAGTGACACTTTGTGCCAGTAAGGTAATCCGTCTCCCTTCTGGGCTTCTAGCCATCTCTACAGACATCTGTTTCTCTGTCTTTGTAACCATAACAACATAATGATCTCCATTGATGTCCTCGTCCATCTGCCATGTTGATACTCCAGTAGCAAATAATATAGCTGCTCATATAGATTAACGGCTAATAGAAGCTTTTTGGAGAAGTGACTTAGCTGAGTAATAAGATTGCTCTCAGATTAAAAGCTTGCTCAAGACTCATTTACCAGCTGAGAGCTCTTCCATGTTTTATGCAGACTTTCCCTTCTTTGATTGATCATGAGATCAACAACGTACTCCAACTCCCTTTTTTTTCTCACTTTTTTCGCTTTCATTTCTCCTCTTATGATCCAACAGCAATCATAAGATTTTTCTTCACTCTTTTGGTGCTCTATCACTTTGGTGTTCATGTGGAGAGACTTTCTAGACGAAAGTGGAGTTAAAATATCAAAGGCCACTGACTGACATGCACAAGACTTCCTTTTACTAAGCTAAGATTTATTCTTAAAGGCTTGCTGGGACACATAGTTGGATTTTATGAAGTTTAAATTGAGTCATTAAGTCTCATTTCCAGCAGGTGGATGAAGCTAAATAGACAACAGATGCAATAGAAACAGCCTTTATTATTCTATACATAGAAGCAGCAACAGACGTAAAAGTTCACACAAAAATTTCTTCATGAAGTTTACAGAATCTAAAAGTCAGTTTGATGAAAGACAAAACTCTTAAAAGAATATATATATATATATTAATATATTGAAAGTCCATTAAAAATGCCAATTTTGCATTAAATTATCATAATTTACAAAATCATGCAAAGTTGGTACTTTTAATGGCCTTTTAATGCAACTTTAGAGCAACTTTGGATTAAAAGTGTCATTATCTACCGAATGACACTTTATGACAACTGTCATAGACATTCATAAAGACTCCTTTATGTTCATGACAGGTTTTATGTCATGTTTATGACAGTCATGTCAGTCTTATTCACACCCCTTCAAATAAAGTGTTACCAAATAGAAAAATAAAATTATCCAATTATAAGCACCTTTTGCGTTTCAATAGCAAAAGGTGTTGATGTGCAACTTGACATCAAGTTGCACAGGAAGGCCAACATTTTTCACATCAGGATATTTTTTAGCTGCATAAATGAAAGCTGTTATTGCATGTTAGGCAATAAAATGTTCATTATTTAAAAAGGAATTTTTTTGTGTATGTATATATTTTAATGTATTTCTGATGTACAAAAATGCTCCAGTGGTTAAAAGCTGAAGAACGTGCCACTTTTTATTTAACTAATTGATAGAATGAATAATTGATTACTAAAATAATCATTGGTTGCGGCCCTGATATTTTTCAATGTTTGTGGATCAGAGAATAACAATACATTAAAAGCGATGCTCTGTTTTTGTTTGTTTTTCTTCCAGCACTTTTCTCGAAATTGGGGAAAAAAAGTTCTGTTTGAAGAATGAGAAGGGGAAAATTTGCTGATTGTTGTTTTTAGAATTTATTTCAAGTTCAATGTTACAAAACTTAAAAATAAATATGTAAAGACAAAAATTTGTTTTACCTTCAAGCACCAATGACTGTTGCTCTCCACTGTTCACCGTTAAAGATGAATATGCCTCAACTTCTTCTCTAACTTTGCAGGACTCTATTCCTGGCCTCCCATCATCCCCTGTTTTTACTGATTTTTCTTTTTTTCAGTTCTTCCTTCTACATCCATTTTTTCTCTGTTGCTTCAGCATCTACCCACCGCTTTCTGTTTTTTTTTTCTTCCGTTCCATCCACACATATGTCATTTGTTTGAACGTTGAACCTAACTCGTTAACAGGGCCCAACCGGTCTAAGCTGCAAGACATGCTGGCTAACCTGAGAGACACGGAGGACCTGTCTCACATGCAGCCTCAGCCGACCCCGCAGTCCCGGCCCAACGTGCCGCGCTTCAGCGAAAACGAGGGGAACAGGACAGAAGAAGGTGAGTCACTAAATACAAGACACATTTCTTGTCTCTTCTGCCAATTCTTCGCCGATTGACAGATGGTTTTTATTTGTCCTTTCCGCAGTCGAAGCGCTCACTTTCCCACCCACACCAGGAAAGTCGTTCATTATGGGCACGGAGGAGGGCATGGAGAACATTCTGGGTCTGGGGGAGCTGGCCGGACTCACCGTGGCCAACGAGGCCGACAGCATGGTGTATGATGTGAGTGGCAAGGGGCAAAATGATGCCACTCAAACCTCAGAATCAGAGGTTGTTGTTTTTAAAAGTGAGGCAGATTATTGCAGAACACAAACATCGTTATTTCCTAAACTAACCGTACAACTGTAGATTGTATTTACTTTAAACACCATGTTTCTCCTGGAAAAATTCTTAACATTTATTTGTACGATTGCCTTTACATTTTTATTTTATGTTTTTTATTGTTTTCCTTCAGATCGGCAACAATAAAGATGCCATGAGAAAAACGTGGAACCCCAAATTCACCCTGCGGAGTCATTTTGACGGAATTCGCGCTCTGACCTTTCACCCTGTGGAGCCGGTCCTGATCACTGCTTCTGAGGATCACACCCTCAAAATGTGGAACCTGCAGAAAACTGCTCCGGCCAAAAAGTAAGAAAGCTTCAGCTCTCTATTAACTGACCTTCATACAACAGTTTTTATTTTTCCTACCAAATATGAGCAAAACAAATCCTGTAGCTGCAGCTTTTTTGTGTTTGTTTATTTGACGTTCTTCTGCAGAAGGACATAACCCAGGAGCTCTAAAACTAGAAAAGATGAAATTAGTTTTTTATTTAATTTGTTTCTATAAGCTGCATGACTAAAACTAAATACAGAAAACAAGAAGCTAAGAAAATATTTTGGTCTATAAAAGGCAACTTTAATAAATATTTCATTGTAATTTCTACTTGAAACAAGTTACACTCGTGTTATTATCTCTGTGTTTTATTTTCCTTAAATTTTTATTTTTCTTGTCCCAAAAAATGTAAATGATGCAGAAATGTTGCTTAAACTTTTGCATTTAAAACTATAATAATGTAATGCAAGAAAATTAATTTTAGAGGAAACATTTGAAAATACAATATTCATGCATTAATTAAAAAGAAATGAGGAAAAAAACACAATTATCTAATAATTCTGATTGAAAATTAAGACTTGACCTCCCATACATTTTTAACTACAGACAAATTTTAGCGATTGAATATTTAACTTTTATTTAGAAGAACCAATCCAAACTAAAATATTCTTTGGTTGGGTACATTTGGAGACTGTGAATGTTAAAATGAATTTCCCTATTTTATGAATCAAAATGTTGGTTTTTGTGCATGAAAAATACATTTGCCTTTTGTGAAATTGTGAAGGGATTCCAACACCAATCAATGGAAAATTTATAAAAAAAAATTATATCTAGCATTTTTTACAAGATTGAAAGGCTTGTGGAAAAAACCCATAAATTAAAGTTTCCACCAAATTTTGGCCAATTTTTATTCCACTTGCATCAAAAACAAAATGAAACGAAACAAAAACAAATGTCCAGGGAGCCAACAAGGTTAGTAAAAATACAAATATTAAGTCAGAAGCATATTAGTACAATGTTTAAGATGTAAAGATTATTTTATTTCTGTGCCATTCCTTACCTAGCAGTGATGATATTCAGCCTTTTCTGCATGATTTCAGTCTCAATCCTATTTGAGGTTCATGTTTATTGCAGCAAATATGAGCCATATTAAATCATAAAAACTATATTTTTGTCCCACAGTGGTAAATCAGTGGGAGATTTACCACTGTGATGTTTGTTTTAATTTATTTTTTATTAAATGAATCAACATTTTGTCAGCAGGAGTACATCGTTAGACGTGGAGCCAATCTACACTTTCAGGGCTCACAGGTAAAACACGACAATCAATTCTTTTTCTTTTCTTTTTTTTTTCTTTCAGCTAGTGATTCAGATTTCTTAATGGTTGCCATTTTATCATGTAAAACACAACAGGGGCGCTGTACTGAGTGTGGTGATGAGCAGTACAGGGGAGCAGTGTTTCAGCGGAGGAGTCGACGGCACCATCCAATGCTGGAACACGCCCAACCCGAACATCGACCCCTACGACTCCTACGGTAACATCGGCGCGTGTTCCGATTGAACCGGGAGTGATTTTTGGCTGCAACGCATGAAAAGTGACCGTGGTCCCCGTGTGTTCAGACCCGTCAGTGCTGCGCGGAGAGCTGAGTGGACACACCGACTCGGTGTGGGGTCTGGTGTACAGCAGCGCACACCAGCGCCTCCTCTCCTGCTCCGCGGACGGAACCGTCAAGCTGTGGGACGCCAACACCACCTCCCCATCGCTCGCAGTGTTCAACGAAAACAAAAGTAACAACCGGATTCACATGCATTAAGTTTACCTTTTTTTTTCTTTTTTTTTCTTGTCTTTGTTTACAATTGAGGGATTAAAACTTGCACTCGTTTATCCCTCTGCTAGAGCTGGGAGTTCCCTCCTCTGTGGACCTGGTGTGCAGTGAACCAGCTCATCTGGTCACATCCTTCACAAACGGCCAGATCGGCCTCTTCAACATGGAGACCCGCCAGCTGGTGCTCAGTATGGAATCGAATCTGGAGCCTGGTACGTTTAGGGACGAGCTGCGCGAGGCACAAACCGAGCTGGGCTGAAAATGTAGAGCAAATCATTGATGTTGCAGCTTGAACAAACATTGACTCACTGTTTAAATGACTAAACCATCGGGTAATTACATCCGTTTGTGTGCAGCCATTTTCCTATTCACTTCCCAGTGACTCTGATCTAACAAAGTTTAATTTGATGAGGAAATCGAATCATTTAAAGTTGATCATGCACTATTAAATTCGTCTTGCTCTGCAAAAAACATGAAATCTTACAGAGTATTTTTTTTGCCTAGTTCTAGTGTAAACATCTTACTCCACTTAAAATAAAACAAAACTAAAAAGTAACATTCAGTTAGACAAAGGAGGATGTTTTTAGTAAATAATTGTTTGTTGATTTAAAAACGTACCAGTTTCACTGACAAACTATTAAAACAAGACAGTCATCCCATATTATAAGTGAAATAACCTGCCAGTGGAACTTGTGCTTCTTTTATTAATATTTAGAAATTATTGACTTAAAACAAGCTTCAATTTCTTGCTGAACAGTTGCTTGTAAGTTAGTTTTGTCTTATTTCAAGTGTTCTTGCTTAGTAAGCTATTGTTCTTGCAGTGTGCAGTTTCATTTCAAAATGTTGAAAATCATGCCACAAAGCATGTTTTCATTTATTATGCAATCAATTGATTTATTGATTGTTGAGACGGGCCTAATTCTGAATATCTTTGCAAGACGCTTCCTTTATGTAGCAACTTGTGTTGACCATTGAATCTGTGTTGACTGATGCTTTCTCCGGCTGTCACCTCTTTGCTTGGAATCAGATATTTCTGTTTTTCATCTTTAAATCTTTTTATTTTTTCTCTTTAACCAGGCACTCCCTGTCAGATCAACAAGGTCCTCAGCCACCCGACTCTTCCAATCACCATCACAGCGCAGGAGGACAGACACATCAAATTCTTTGACAATAACAGCGGGAAGCTGATTCACTCCATGGTGGCCCATCTGGACGCCGTCACCAGCTTAGCTGTGGATCCAAACGGACTTTATCTCATGTCAGGCAGTGAGTATCTAACATCCTCTTCTGCTTTCTTCTTCTGTGGCTTGAATGGTCGACTCAAACCCAGTCTAACAATAACTGGCAGTGTTTAGAAAATGTGAATTATGCCAAACAGGGATTTTAAATTATATTTGCTTACTACACATTTATTATTTAGGTTGCCTTGCAGGATCTCAAATTGTAGAAGTAACCAAGCTTTAACTTGACTGCATGCACTCAGAGGGAAAAAAGGAAATATTAAATTGCTTTATTTGTTTGTTTTTTAATATTTTTTAGAAAAATAATATGTTTTGTTTTGGTCAATGTGTCTAGTGCAGGAGGCTACACTTCTGCTCTTGTAGGTGTAGGGTTGGATAATTGCACATATGTTTGCAGCCATGAATGTAAACGTTGAGTTGGGGGTGTGACCAGCAGCACCTTATTTGGATTTAAAGGGACAAGAGGCCCTAAAACAGCTAAAAGGAGCTCGAAATAGGCAGGACTGAGCTTACCAACATCTCATCATCTAAGAATGATTTTGCATAAAAAGGGCAATGAACATGTTTTGTATCTCCCGTAAACTTATTCTAACCTGTTCAGGGAAGCATACATTTTTTCTCAAACACCTTTTGTGCAAAAAAGGTCGCACAAGTTACTAAGCAACCTCTAAGTTACTTAGAGGTTGCTTAGTAAAACCTCTAAGCAACTCCTGCTTGTTGTTCTGTCCTCAGGTCACGACTGCTCCATCCGTCTGTGGAACCTGGAGAGTAAAACCTGCATCCAGGAGTTCACGGCTCACAGGAAGAAATTCGAGGAATCTATCCACGACGTTGCGTTCCATCCGTCTAAATGCTACATCGCCAGTGCCGGGGCGGACGCTCTCGCCAAGGTGTTTGTATGACACGGAGCAACACGTCCCTCCCCCACCACAGCCTCGCTCTCTGACTCAGTCTCCTACGATCAGGGACCAATAGAGACACAGCAGGGGAAGGACAGTCAGGCAGCGAGTCTGGTCCCACCTCAAACTAGCCACTGGTCTCCTGTTGGACTCGCAGACTATGTAGCCAATAGCCTCAAATAGGTTGTGAGGAGGTGGAGGAGGAGGAACTGCTCTCTGGTCCCTACCCCCTTCACTCCCCACCATCCAGGCAGGCCTGGGTGTGACTGGCCACAGCGCCCCCTGCAGACAGACTCAAACTTCACCTCCACAGAAAGGAGAGAGGCTCAGGACAAGTGGCAGCGAGGAGCGGAGATGTGAGGTCCCATCTTCCTTCATGCTCATCCCAGGTCCTCCTCGGATAAACCAAGTTTTTCTCCGTGTTGCGTTTCTGAGGCAGAAGCCTCCCAGCTCCTCTCCTCAGCTTCCCCAGACTGACTCTGCTTGCTTAACCTGCCTTTTTTTTTCCTTTTTAAAAACCTATATTGACGAATGTGCCTTTGCTTTAAAAAGGTCTTTAAAAAAATGTTATTTTAACAAGCTTGTTTTTCGGGGGCCGGGGGGAAGCTGGTTGTCGCAATGTTGTCGGTTTTAACATTGGATGTAAAATTACAAATGCTTATAATAAACAAAATATATATTCAGTCTTAAAAATTTACAGTGCAGTTTGAGTTTTTGTTTTTGATAAGTGCGGTTGGGATGTCAGTTCTGTGTGTTTGACGGCGGCGCTGGTAGAGCGATACAGACCATTAATTTACATGCCTGTTTCTTAGTTTCAAGCCACTGTACACTTCTGAAGATTACACGCTTATGTGTCCAAAGTAAACCATTTTGGTTATATAATTAAAATTAAACAGACTTGATTCTAGATGTCAACTTTTAGGAATATCTAACACATTTTGGCCAGTTTGCTCTTGTTTGAACTGAATGCTGTGTACTGTATATAGTTTTTTTTTGTTTTTTTCCCTCCCTCGCCTCAGCTGTGTGGACATGCTTGACTACGATGTGATGTATCATGTCCAGGTATTTACAGTAGTCCAGTGTTTAGCGGGAGATTAGTGCAGTACTTTTAGGACTATTTGAAATGATGATTTAACCAAGAGAAATGTCCTGCAGTTCCAGTTTACTGTAAATCCATGAGGTTTGAAAGCAAGGAAAGATTAAAAGGCAAACAGGATGTTGTACGCGGAGTGTACAGCTTTACATGAGCCATTTTCTCAGTCACTGGTTTGTATATGAGAGTATGTTCGAAATAAAACCTGCTGTAAAATGTTAATTGGTCTCAAATGTTGGTTATTTTGAATGCTATTTTTGATTGACCCGATTGCATGAATTGAATTATACTCAATGTTATGCAAAATCAACTTCTTTTTTTAGCTTTATATTATGCTATAATGTCATTCTCTAATCAAAAACACACCTGAAATGTTGCTTTGATTCCTACATATACATTTGAGAAACCCTATATAAATAACTGGAAAGTTATAGTAAATTATTATCACTACTCATTCGGTCTAATCCACTGAGTTAAATTTTTGAGTTGCTGAATTAACAAAATCACTTTAATCTCAATTTTAGGTCTTAAACCGTTTTTATTTTGACCAGATTTTCCTCACTAGGTCTTAAATGGATACTTTAGATTTTCTGGTGAGTTTCTGTGAAGTCATGCTGCGTTCAATTCGTAGTCAAAAGTCAGAAATTCAAACTTCAGAATCAGAAAAATCAACTTGAACGCCGCTCCTGAAATCGGACTTCCAACTTGGACTGTCAAGAGAATTTTTCCAACACCACCTTCGAGATCCAACATGGCCGCTCTTCGCATAACTTGAGGTGGAAATGTTTATTTTACAAGACACACATGTACAAATGCGTCTAAATCAATGTTGCCTGTTCTAAACTGAAAAGATTAAAAGTGATGTTCGGATGTGGAAAGAAAAGCTTAAAATTTATAAGAGTTACTGCGAATACTTACTACCAAATTTAATCCCCCATTGACAAAATGAATGTCTACTACTGGTGCCAGAAAGCTTTGCCATTTCTTTTCAGAGTGTGAATCTTAACAACCCATTATTACATCACTCACTTTGTACTTGTACTCTTCCTCATTTCTTTATTTTCTTTTGCTTTGTTCCCTGAATGTGTTTGGACTCAAAGCCACAAGGACTATTTTATTCTCTTTGTTGCAATTTTCTTACACTCTGCTGCTTCATTCAAAAGCAAAGATCTAAGTTGAATAGATTTGAAAAGATAATTTCTCATATTTGGATAAACTGATATCTTGCTGCATGTGTTGTGAAAATGCTGGGTTACTTTTTGTTGACATTTCCTTTAGGTCTCTCCTTTTTTCTCCACTATTTCCAATCATCTGAAAAAAAATATGCTGAGAAAAAACAAAACCATAAACCATCATGTTCTGTTCATTTGTTTTATTAAAAACAAAAAAACGATCAATTATGTGAACATGACAAGCAAAGCATTTTAATAAGCATATGTACAAACAGAAAAACAAAGGCAAAAAAAATCATAAATACTCTTAAAACTTCAAAATACTTGGTATATTAGGAGCCGCTTGCTATTACAATACAGAAAGGGATGAAATAAACAGCATAAAACAATCCCACGTCTCACACAAGTCCACATCCATGCCGGGGGTTTGCTTTTATACCACATAAAAATTAGATAAACAGCACCAAAGTCTCTGACTTGAACTCAGATTAAATCTCCTGTTAGGAGGATCAAAATGCCTCAGCTGTGAAAGAGGAGATCATCTTCACAGGTAATCGTATGAAAGCACCATGTTAACAAGTTTATGAAGCCATTAGAGGAAATGTTAGGAATGTGTTAAACCTACCTAAGTCCACAGAGTTTATTATGTTGGAATCACTTTCTAGTCACGCACAAAAGGAGTTGCATTGTGACTGCAGTATATCATTGTAGCTTTGTGTTTGGTTTGTGCGAAGGAAATCACACAAACTGGCCACCCAACAACAGTGTTGTTGTTTGTGGCACCAACAAATGGTGCAACGCTGATGCTTTTCATGAGAATTTACTGCAATGATACATTTTAAAATTTATCTTCAAATCCATGGTCAAATACAATTACAAGAAAAAGTGTACAAAAACTCATCATTAGAATGAATGTGGGATTATCTTGAGCCTCTAGACGTGTTTGAATTGTTCTCACAACAAAGAATGTCAAGGAATTTCAAGAACAGGAGTTAGGTTATAAAACTTGTTCTGATCCTCGCAGGCTCAGAAGAGTTAAAATATTTCATACCGCCTCAAATATTTTTTTTAGAGAATTGAACCACTTGTATGATTGCTTTTTAAACAATAATCAGGCTTCTGGCTTAATTCTGGCTGGATATTTAACTAATTATTCTTAACGAGTTGGTTTCCTGATACATCCCAAGATTTTGAGCTCGGTCCACAAATTTTTCAATACAGTTGAGGTTTTGGGTTTGGAAGAGCCATTTCCATTTCAAAACCAGTTCTGATGCGTGTTTGAAAAACTTTCATGTTTTAACAACACTAAAAAAAAACTTGTTATAAATAGTTATCTCATTAAAACCAAAATGTATCCTCTTTTAAATACAAAAGGTCATTATAGTAAAACAGCAACACCTCTTGGGATTTTTGGATGCTGTAGAAGAAATAGAGTGAGTTTTAACAAGTCTGTCGGAACCATGTTCTTCCTGTTAGCACAACATATAAAACTCATGAGAAATTTTGCCATAAAAATGAGAGATAAAATTTCTCTCATTATAGCGTCAAAGTTTCTTGTTTTGATGAGTTTTGCATGTTGTCAGAACGGGAATATTTTCTAGTTTTAACAAGGAGCTTCCCAGTTAAAATGAAAAACTGGTACTGAATTTATGTTCAAGCTGTGGCAGTTAAGCACACATTAAAACTGGTTTAGAAATAATTCACTCACCGAGTGTCTGGACTAGCTCCAGCCTGGACCACAACTTTGATAAAAACCAGAAAACCTTCCAAATTAAATTAACTCTACATATTCTGCAAATATTCAGCCACAACTTCTACAGTAGCTTATTGTTGTCTATAATAAGCATGTGGCTGTCATGCAGCTATCAAATAATAATTTTGATGACCAAGACTAGAATGGAAAACATCCACATTAAATTCCAACATGCGGTTTCAATTTTTATGTTTGAAATTCACTGATGTTACTTAATGTAAAACTCTGGCTCATATAAACTCATTAAAAGACCCAAATTCATGCGACTTTCATACCCGTGATGAGTGTCTGTAAGCTTTTCACTGGAAGTGTAAATTCTAGACTCTACATCTGTGTGTGGCTGCAGGCCACCTGGACACGCCATCTGTGTGGCTGCAGAGTGAGAACGTTAGCAGTCAGCATTCTGATAAAGACGGCCCTGATCCGACATGCTCCTCCCCCTCCGTCGCACCGATGACCTCAGTTCCTGGGCTGAGAGTTGAACTCCTGGCAGATGTTGTGGATGATCTTGGGGACGTATTTGTAGAGGTTGTCGAATTCGTCCACAAAGAAGGAGTGCTCTTTGTCGGGGTCAGTGGCGATGTACTCCAGCTCATCCTGGGCGGCCCAGGCGATACCGATGGAGTAGGCGATCACACCTGGATCAGGGGAGGAAAATACGGGTTATCAAAAACAAGAACTGCATGTGCATCTCTGAAGGCTAATGTGACATTAAAGCCATTTTGCTTTTTGAAATGAAGGTTAGGCAAAAGACAATTAGAGCAGATACCTTGCTGATGTAGTCATTCAAACATTCAGAAAAAATGCCAGGCAGACAGAAATTGTACAGAGTTGCTGCTGAATAAATATTCTGTTTTACCAAACAGGGAAGCAAAGCTTTAAAATACATCTTTCTCTTCACACAGGTTGAATTGTCCCTACATACTAGTTTCATCCTAAGTTAAAATATGTCATTTTGTATTTAATAATTTATTTTGTTATCAACGGAAAAGATCCATGTGCCTTCAAAAAACATTTACTGCAGTATCGAGTTTTGAGTAGAAAATTTATCAAGTTGTTTTTCCTAAAATGCAAAATGTACACATGTTTTGTACAGTTCTAGCTCGATTAATACACTGTTCTTTTTTCATCAAATGGCCTTTTTAGCGTCTGTATATTCTAGTTAACGATTAATCAATAACTACATTAGTTGATTATTTCAATACACGATTCATCACAATAAATCATTTCTGTCCCATATTACAGATTTAAAGGCAACGGTGTACATTGAAAATATTGGTTCTTCTAGTGTAACACAACGTTACAAGGTTAAACAGGGTATGAATACATTTATGAAACTCTGTAAATGCAAATGTCACTTGTATCTCTTATTTTCCAAACATTGTCCAGTAGGGCTGTATAATAATATCGATATCACGATATATATCGATATTTTCTTTCAAAAAAAAAAAAAAAAAAAAAAATCGATATTCATCTGCAAGTATCGTAACATCCAACTGTCACCTTTTTC